>JAJHPC010000016.1:2166212-2446212 GCA_024447665.1 Juncus inflexus | reverse complement strand
ATTGTTGTGCTCGTTACCGACGTCATATAAAGGGTTTAAGGAGATCATGCTTTATAGTAGAGAGGCGCTTACGCTTGAGGATGTGAAGAGCAATTTACTTGTCAAGTCCGACATCGACAATGATTTGTCTATAGCTGAGAGCAATCGTCAAGATGTTGGGTTGTTTGTGGAGAAAGAAAGAAAAAAGGAGAGAAATCCGAATTCGGAGAAGACCCGTTCGAGATTCAAGCACAAGGACATTACTTGCTACTTTTGCGGAAAAAGGGGACACTTTCAGGCCAGCCGTTACAAGTTCCAAAATGAACAAAAAGCGAATCGGAAAGATGTTCCATCGGAAGAAGCTAATATGGCTGAATCCGGTAATGATGATGTGCTTTTTGTGGGGAATGGGAAGGAGAATTTTCAGAAGAATTGGGTCATGGATACGGGGGCTTCACAGCACATGACCCCGAATCGGGAGTGATTTACCACATATGAGGCGTCTAGTGGAGGTGTTCTTTTGGGAGATGATCATCTCTGTAGTATTGCCGGTGTTGGCACGGTGAGGATCAAGATGCATGACGGGGTTGTCCGAATAGTGACTGGCGTTAAGCACATACCCGACTTGAAGAAAAACTTGATCTCGTTAGGTGCTCTTGAAGATCTCGGTTGTAAGTTCCAAAGTGAAGGTGGAGTCCTTAAAGTTTCTAGAGGGGATCTTATAGTGATGAAGGCGAGAAGAATCTGCACTCTATATTTTCTAGAAGGTAGCACAGTTTTGGGTTCAGTCTCTGTCATCAACTCTACCTCGGGTACGGATAATACCAAGTTGTGGCATATGATTGAACGCGGAAT
This sequence comes from Juncus inflexus, assembly GCA_024447665.1. NCBI lineage: Eukaryota > Viridiplantae > Streptophyta > Magnoliopsida > Poales > Juncaceae > Juncus > Juncus inflexus. The sequence goes on along the minus strand of JAJHPC010000016.1, from coordinate 2,445,378 downwards.
GATGATCTTGAGTAAAAGAGGTCTACTGTGTGATCAGAGTACTGGCAAGTTGGAGTTTTTTGAAGATTACATTTTTGGCAAGTAGAAGAGACTCAGCTTTAGTACATCCGTTCATCGCACGAAGGGAACTTTTGATTACATCCACTCGGATTTGTGGGGACCATCTCGTGATCCTTCGAAAGGTAACGGTTCTCGTTATATGCTCTCGTTTATTGATGACTATTCGAGAAAGGTTTGGGTTCATTTCTTAAAGGAAAAGAGTCAAGTGTTTGTCACCTTTAAACAATGGAAGACCCTAATGGAGAACCAAACGGGAAAGAAAATTAAGAGATTGAGGACCGACAACGGTCTGGAATTTTGTAATAAAGAGTTTAATGAATTTTGTAAGAATGAAGGAATTGTTCGACATCGAACAGTTGTTGGTACTCCATAACAGAATGGCGTCGCCGAACAGATGAATCGGACACTTCTCGAGAAGGCTCGGTGCATGCTTTCTAATGCGGGTTTAGGCAAGGAGTTTTGGGCAGAAACCATTAATACTGCTTGTTGGTTGGTCAATCGCTCTCCGAACACATCCATTGAGTGGAAGACACCAGAAAAAGTTTGGTCGGGTATACCAGCGGATTACTCGACATTGCGGGTGTTTGGATGTCCAGCTTATGCGCATGCAAATGAAGGGAAATTAGAGCCTAGGGTGAAGAAGTGCATTTTTCTTGGATACGCTTCTGGTGTGAAGGGGTATCGTTTGTGGTGTCTGGATCCAAAGGCTCCTAAGCTCATCATTTCGAGAGATGTGACTTTGGATGAGTCGGTTATGTTGCGGGCGAAAGCGACTGAATCGGATATTAAGGAGGATGAGACGGTTGTGAAGAAGGTGGAGCCTGAAATTCTGGATTAACAAGGCCAAGTAACTTCGCCTAATTTGGAGCATGATGAAGATTCTCACAGTGGTGATGTGTCCGATGAAGAGAGTCAGCAGACGGAACGATCTTATGCTTTAGCAAGAGATCGGGTTAGAATGACCATTAGACTGCATACGAGGTATGGACACTCTGATTTAAGTGTTGAATCATTTTAACATGAATGATGTGAAATCGGTTTCTACTCCTCTTGCGACCAAATTCAGACTGTCAAAACAATTGAGTCCGAAAACCGAGAAGGAGAAGAGCTACATGTCATGAGTTCCATATTCTAGTGTGGTTGGTAGCATGATGTATTTGATGGTCTACACTAGACCTGACATTGCTCATGCCATTAGTGTGGTGAGTCGCTATTTGTCATGTCCCGGAAGAGAACATTGGGAGGCGGTTAAGGGGATTCTTCATTATTTAAAGGGAACCGCAGATGCTCATTTGGAGTTTGGGGGGAACGACGAAGAGCTGACGGGGTATGTTGACTCAAACTTTATGGATGATCTTGATAAGGGACGATCTTTGACCAATTATGTCTTCACCTTAGGCGGATGTGCTATTAGTTGGAAGGCTACTCTGCAATCCACCATTGCTCTATCAAGCACAGAAGCTGAATATATGGCAATAACTGAAGGCGCTAAGGAGGCAATTTGGCTTAAAGGCTTGCTTGGAGAAATCTCAACATTTGGCGGTCTTACTATAATCTATTGTGATAATCATAGTGCGATTCACTTGGCGAAGGATCAGATATATCATGAGAGAAGCAAGCACATTGATGTCAGGTTTCATTTTGCTCGACAAATCACCAAGAAGAAGATAGTGAAGATCAAGAAGATTGGTACTGCCGATAATCCTGCGGATATGCTTACAAAGCCTTTGCCCAATGCAAAATTCAGTTATTGTGCGGAGCTCATTTCGGTATGTCGCTAGTACGACTTTGAGTAATTGGTAAGATTTTGAGTTAAGGTGGAGATTGTTATGTATGACTCTAAATCTCTCAATAATCTATTTCCTATTTGATATTGTTATTTAGGAAATGCTTAGATTATAAAAATAAATATTTAGACAATAGAAGGAGGTGGATTGTTTTTATCCTTACATTGTATTTTAGGCAATTGTATATTTAATTGAGGCAGTTTATTTTGAAAATTAATTTATTCAAACCATAACTATGCTCCAACCATAGATCCGTACGCTGAGTTTACCATAAAATAAAGATTTTTCCGTGTTCATTAACCTGCTATGAAGAAGTTATAAAACATTCCTTAATTAAGCTATATTATTGTTACACGTTTTGTTATGGATTTCCTTAATTAATTGATACTTTGAAAGGAAGTTCTCTTCATCTCATTCAAAACATCTCTCTCTCTTCTCTCTCTAAGAAACCAGATCGTCAACAAATACTAAAAAGATTAACAAAAAACTGAGAGACAAGAAAAATCCAAGAAAGAAAAAGAAATGCCGAGAGTTGTTCGCCAAGTGTTGGGCTTTAACGCAGAGCGAGAATTTTCTCTCATTCGCCGAATATATCTTACAAACCAATAAGTTAGTTCATGTAAATTAATGGGATACAAGTTATCAATTAAAATTTGGTCGCGCTTTTTCCTTGCAAGTATGGCATGGCATTCGGATCTTTTGTAGGTGTTTAACCAGCATGGGCATACCATATTACTGGGATGCAATCTACTATCGACGAAATCATGGAGACTTTCATGTGGTTGATGCGGACATGGTTGACCTGTATGGGCAGTGGCAACCTCGTGGAGTCATAACGGATCTGTGTGCGGCTACGGCCAACACCATCGAACAAGTTTTTCCCAATAAGCGCCATCGTTTATGCATATGGCATATAATGCAATACCTCAGAAAGTGGGGCAAGGTGCACAGCGCCAAGCAAGAATCTATTGGACCAAGCATTTTGTGTACAATTTCCACAACATCACTGACTTTGAACAAAGTTGGCAGCAACTAATGGATGAATTTCCGGCCGGTGATTTGCGTCCTGACTGGTTCACATTTATGTATCACATATGCACGAAGTGGGTCCTAGTCTTTTTTAATGTACATTTTTGGGCGGGGATGTCGATGATGCAACGCAGCGAGAGTATCATACCTTTTTTAAGGGATTTATCAATTCTAGCACATGAATTTGCAACTTTGCCTACCAGCTCGAGGGAGCTCTCATGCATCGTTGGGACAATGAGAAATTAGAGTATTTTAGGAACTTCAAGGCAAGGCTTGTATTAATATCAAGCCACCCTTTCGAGCCGCAGCTAGCAGTAGTATATAGTAATAGGATGTTTTACGTCTTCCAGACAGAGGCCAAGCAACTCATGAATATGAATTCTGAGATTGTCAATGTTCCCGGTGGATGGACTACCGTTCTCATTACGGATAGCACTCAACCACCATCGACAAATAGCCACCGTAAGAACCGCGCCACATTCAGTGGATCTGTTGTCCACATGGTACTTAAAAATATAACTTTTGAGTATGGGTGTCCGTGTAAATTATGGGAATTCCACGGCATTGTCTGCAACCATGCTTTATGTACATATAGACACATTGGTAATGGGACCATACCCTAATGCTACATTCACTCCATGCTGCAAGATAAGCGGCGTACTGAAAAACTTTTGTCTTACATAATCCCCACCGAGATAGGCAGGAGGCAACTCTACAATACAACATATTCTCATGCTAGCAGTAAGCTAGTTACTATGGTTGACATGTGCACACGGAAAGATGAGTTGTTTGGTATACTCTTCTCTGGTTTGGACAATTTATACGATGCAATCAAGTCTAGGTTCGAAGAAATAGGTGGTGGTTACAGCGATGACGACCTAGAAGAGCCAGGATTTCATCCTGTATTGGACCCACCTTATTCCAAGAGTTCTGCGTGCCCAATGATTAAGCGTTTCAAGAATCCTGCCGAGGCAACTGTTGGTAAGAGGCCCCAGCAACCATCCTCTATTGACAAACAAGTATGTTTACTCAGTTTTCTATCCACCCAACTAACAATACAAGGATTATTACTTGTGTATCTTATTGAAAATTGCCATTATGTATTAGAATGTCAAGCGCAAGTACAAGAAAAAACTACCAGCGCATACTCATGCCACATCGATCGATGAGGGTACCACTTCTCTTTTCAATTTTATACCATTCCCAAATTTTGTCAACAGAATCTAACTCAGCTTTTTTTATACCTTTTCCTTTCAATCACCAAGCAATTATTTTCCAGTGTTCAGCGGTCATAGCCCTATTACAAATGCCGATATTTTGCGCCAATTTGACGCTGCATCATGGGAACTTTATCAGCTTTAGGGCTAAAGACACGCTCATTTTGTCAATCGCTCACTGGTGGTAATACTTCGCGCTTACATATGTGAAGGAATTATGCCCTAGGTTAAAGTGTTGGACTAGAAATTAGATTATGAGAAACATGTTTATTCAGTTCATATATGAATGAGTGTATGGGTGACTAATATACTTACGTATATTAGATCGACCATGAATGACACTTCGGGTTCACGTCATTAGAATACATAATTATGATAGTAGAACTGTGAACCAATGGATGACATTCTAAACCGTCCCTATTGATATGTGGGATGTTTATAGAGAAAAACATACTTCGAGTAAGAAGCTACATATCCACACTAGTATATTCGCAAACTGGATGATCATGTTCTGCTGATCATGGACATAGGGGTGTCAAGTCTGGAATATAGGCACGTGTTAAAGAACACGTACTGGACTGACCACACTATGAGAATATGCATGGTATATGTCATTAGTGATTCTCATATGAATAGTGTGCCTGTTCCTATGACCTAAGGTCACCACGGATTCCTGTATGAGGAACTGCATACTTTAATATGACCTTACGTCATCCATAACGGAATGATCATTAGGATCATCATTAGGTATGCACTAAATCATGACGAGGAATGTGAGTGACCAAGATGGGATTTGTTCCTCTCATTAAGAGAGAGATATCTCTGGGCCCCCTGATGAAGAACTGAAGGAAATGCATGGCCATGCTCAAAATGGATTAACATGTGTTGTCAATATCATTTTGTATTTATTCAGTCTAATTCTCGATCATGAAAGAGACTTTGATCAAACTCAAGGATGACATATTATCGTGCCTTGTGATCAAGACGTATATCGTAGAACAAAAGGAATAAGCAAATGTCTATTCAGATAGGTTTATGATCTCTGATAATTTCATTTAACATGGGTAGTCATGACATCAGTCTAGAGGTTACTCATGACTTACGATATTTACAAGATCGTTGCCAGCGTTAAATAGAACCTACATGGTCATACAATGAACTCCATTCGTACGGGATGAATATGCCTCAAAACAGTTATACATATGATGTATAAATTGGTGAACGAAATAATCAATTATTGGATAATTGATTGAACAAAACAGTGCCATTTTGTTGGCAACGGAATAGTTCCGTTTCCAACGGAATATATATGGAAACTGCAATAACCTTAGCTGCCGAGTATTTTGTTATGGAAATACCCATTCCGTTGGCAACGGAATAGGCGCAGATTAGGGTTTTAGTTATGGTAGCTGAGCATTCGTTCGCCTTTCTCTCTAGTATAAATAAAAGGGCAGAGTGTCTCTATTCAACACACAACATAGAAGCCTTAGAGGCCGTCTATTACATAGAAAAGAGAGAGAAATTTTGGAGAGATATTCGGAAAGGATTTCCGGACTTGTCTAGCCAAGTCTGGTTATTCCGACGATTCAAAGTTCGACGTGGATACGAGTAGAGGTCTTCTGTTTTGAAGACTAGCGATCAAGTTCTTCATCCCTAGGAAGAGCAAGAAGGTTCTCAGAGTCGAGCTTCAGAAGCCAAGAAGGAGAAGGAAGCAAGACGGAAGTTCGTTCAGACCTACATCCGCTTCTCTCTCCCGGATCAGGAAGATCCGAGGTATAAATTTTAATATCATAATCTCGTACCTTTATTTCCTTTACGATGATCCTAGGGAGGGTTGAACCCGTAGGTTCCGCTGCGCATGTAACGTACATGGCTACGGGTTTCCCAACGGTGGCATCAGAGCGTTCGTTAAGGAAATAATCATCGATTATATTTAAAATTTAGTAAATTCTAGTATAATAAATTTTAGGGTTTTGAAAATATTATTTCAAAACATCACGGAAATAGTTTCTAGGAATATAATATTGGATATTATGATTTCCTAGAGTTTCAAGAAATAGTTTTTCATAATCTGTTTTGGAAACGGAATTAAAAACACTAGGAAAATGAATTTTCCAGCAACATTCCGTTCCCAACGGAATAGTTCCGTTGAGAATGGAATTACGCAGGAAATTCTCAATTTTTCAGCGCAGGCTCCGTTGAGAACGGAATAGTTTCGTTACCAATGAAACAAGGTTGAATTTTGCGAAAACCCTAATTTTTGTTATACATGGAATTTTTATTTAAATATGGTATGAGCCTTAGATCTGTGATTGTTCTGTGATGTAATCTTGTGTGTGAATGCTTGTAATATTATTAAATATCTATGGCAACCTGTGAGTTGTTCAAATTTGTAATATACGGCAACCAGTGAGTTGTCCAAAATTGTACTTTACTTTTCTAGTAATAGGATAATTGTTAGGATAGATATTATATGAAGACTATGAGACAAAGATCTTGGCGCAATCTTCAGAGGATGGCATTGGATCTTCACACACACACACACAACGAAGGGTTCGTTCAAGATTCACCTACAATCTAGAGATAGATCTAGGATTAGGAATCTCATGATCGCTCGTGAGTAATAGGCTCATACCATATTTGACTTGTTTCTGTGATGTTTATATTTATAAATCTAAAAATAAAATCCTTCAGAATGTTAAGTAAGGAAGTGCCCCCCATGTTATTGAAGCCCTTGGTACTTAGACAGTCTTTCATGTGGGTCATGTCAAAGCTGAGCATATGGGAGATTGTCTTTGTAAAGGAAGGTGTGTTTCTTCAATCAAATCATCAAGAGGCCTAAAGATATCTCTCTCAATTTATGAGAGGAACAAATCCTATCTTAATTAAACTCTTTCCTCCACATAATTCATTATATACCTAATTATAATCTTTTTGACCGCCCGGTTAAAGACAATATTAGATTATATTAAAGTATAAAATTTCTCATGTAGGAAACTGAGATAATCTCAAGTCTAAGGATTACAGATACATTATTTACTGAGAATAACTAATGACACGAACCATGTAGTATTCTCAAGGTGGGTCAATCCAGTATATGGTCTCTAACATATACTTACGTTAATGACTTAATAACTCTTATTCATGATCAGTGAAACATGACCATCAGTCAACTAACATACTGATGTCCATTTATAGCTTATCATAAAGTATGTTTGTCTCACAAACATCCTATGAATGATCAGGGACAGTTAGAATATCATTCATAATACTTTATAGTTTTACTATCAAAGTCACATACTTTGATGATATAAAGCTGAATATCATATTCAAGTTTCATTTTAATAATAAGAATAAAATAACCAATACGCATTTATTATATAAAAAATATCTAAATAAATACAATGTTTGTTTAACACAATCCATACATCTAGGTCTCAAATATATTGGCCTAGGGCATACTACTAACATATGATACAATTGAAAATGTTCCTATCTAAATAGTTGAGCAATAAGGGTTGCGCCAAAGCGCGCTTAGTGCTCAATGAAATACGGATCTTGACCCACTATGAAACCTCATTTAATTGAAGTTTCCGAATCAATACTACTAAAGGTGTTTGATTTGAAGAAAAATAGTGGGAGTATAATATATGAAACAAAAATTAGAATAATTCTAATTTTAAATAATAAACTTTACATTGCACATTAAACTTGTAGAATGAGTTCGAAATTTACGAACTTGCGATCTATCCTTGAGAAGGATAAGCTCGATGGCACAAACTTTCCCTGAATGGTTCAAGACTCTGAGAATTATTCTGAAGAGTGAAGGAAAGTTGCATGTCCTTAAGACACCCATCCTAAATCCACCACCTTCGACCGCTTCTAGAGTCATTCAAGATACTTATCAGAAGTGTATTGATAATCCTGATGAAGTAGCCTGGATGATGTTAGCAGGAATGAAACCTAAGCTTCGGAAAGCAGACAGGTTTCATGGATGCCTATGATATGATCAAGGCGCTTAAGGAAATGTTCCAAAAGAAGACTAATATTCAGCGCTACAAGGTCACCAGGTTATTAATTAAGAGCAAGATGGCTCATGGCTCCTCTATGGATACTCATGTGTTTAACATGAGAAGTCACATTGATTACTTAGAGAGACTTGGTTCACCTATTCCAAGGGAATTCACGATTGACATGATTCTTGGATCACTTCCTCCGAGCTTTGATTTGTTCATTACTGAATATCACAAGCGTCAGATGGAGATGATGATCACAGAATTGTATAAGATGCTGAAAGAGGCAGAGAAGGACGTAGAGGCAAAAGTTGTCATTGATGACCTCAGGATTGAAAGGGAAAGGGAGTTGAATAGACAAGCCGCATGGGAGAGCTGGATCAAGAGTAAAGGCAAGGAGTTGCCTAAACCCGAGGAATCGGAAGAAGTGATTGCATGTTCTATGCGTGATCACTGGAGAGCAGAATGTAACATATGTCAAGAGGAAGAATCAATGGTTGTCATTTCAGGTATTCCTCTTTCTAAATCTCTACTTGGATATTGAATATCCACTGTAATTCTCACATTTTGAATCTGCAGGATATTACTCAGAAGTAGAAGATTAGATTGAGCAAAAGTCAACCTACAAGTGGGGAATGAAGCAAGAGTTGCTACATTAGCTCTAGGATTTTATTGACTTAGCCATTGTGGACTTGTAATGAAATAAATGTTATTTCTAAATTAGCGTTAAAATGGTTATAAAATTTATTATTTGGAATAATAAAAATTTCCTAAATAAATCTATTTGAAATGTCCACGTAGAAAATAATCTTTTTATGCTAAATAATAAGTCCATTGATTTCATACTTCTATCAATGTCATCTAAGTCACAAAATAAGAATCGCATTTCTAAAAACTCCACCGTATGTGAAAAGTTTAACTCACTAGATCTAGGATCAATTGAGACGTGCGAATTCTATTTATCGAACAAGATGACAAGAATTGGCAACCGAAGTTCATGGACTAGTCTCATGCATATAGAGATGCATGAGAGACAAAAAGCAAGCTGGCTAGAAATAAGGAATATCAGATTTTCATATTAAAGTGTTTTAAAGTAAAAGGTTTACTTAATGAAACACAAAATATTTGAAATGTTCAAAGTATTTAAGAATGAAATTCAACATCGCCTTGACAAGATAATAAGAGCACTTCGAACAGATCGAAGTGGCAAGTATTTGAGTCAATAGTTTGACAATCATCTTAGGAATTGTGGAAAAATATTTCACAATTAATTATATATGCAGCATCTCAAGATGTGCACATAAAGAAGAAAATGAAACTTATTGGATAAGATTCAGTCTATACCTCCGAGACTCTTATAGGTTTATACTCTTGCATATACTAAACACTGAATATCATAAGGTTCAAAAAGGACACCATATGTGATATAGGTTTGGAATAGTCCCAAATTTTCTTTAAAGGTTGAAATACGACTCGTGTCAAAAGGTTTGACGATGTCAACACAACAATCTCATAAATATTTGTGGAATATCAATTTGATATTGTTTTACATCCATTACGAGTTCAAATTGTTTGCTACTCATAATTCAGCCTTCTTTAAAAGAGATCTCATCTCCTAAAGAAGCAGTGGGAGTGTAATACATGTCGAAAGGTTCGAGATCCACATACTAGCAATAAACCATTAATGAGTCTATCAAGTAGTTGATAAGGCTATACTTGAAACATAAGGTCCTCCTCACAGACCTCGTAGACATTAAGGTGAGAGATATGATCTCTCATAAAAGATGCTCATAGAGGATGAGTCGACTTTCTACCGAGGAGACTGTGGAGAGACAATGTTCTCAAAATGGTTGGACCATGAGAACTGAGATGCAGCGCACATACAAGCAATCATGTTTGGAACTTGATTGGAGTATCCAATGGCTTGATGACTATTGCATACAGTACATGGATAACCTAAAATAGCAAAGAAAGTAGCTATAGTATGGCTATAGTAAAAGGACTTTCTCACTTGTTGCTATTACGAATTCTAACCTCCATAGCACAATGTGATTGTGAATGATGGAACAAGGATATAAAACTCACATTCCTTTATAGAAACTTTATTGTGGATGTATCTTTGATACATGGCAAAGAGTTTTGTGATCGCAAGAATTCTAAAAGGTAAATTCATTCATGAATGGATTAATGCAAGCATCTCATGATGAATCTAGTAAATTGAAGAATTTGACTTAATCAAAATAGATACGACCACCTTGATTTCAAGAAATTCAGTGGGAGTATAGCAATCTGCCAGCATTACAACAACTTACATATCCTAATAGTTAGGAGTTGAAGTCTATGCAGACTTCTAGTTATAAGATAAAGTACATTGGTAAAATATTGAAAGAATTCGATATGCAAGAAATGTTCTTTCTCATGGTGTTCATATGAATGATGAAAAGATAAACGAATAAGATTCTATACATTCAGCCATATGTTGAAATGTTCAACATACAAGAAAGCGTTATTGCTTATGACATTCACACGAACAATAAAATGATATAAGAATTAGATCTTATACCTTCAACCATATATTGAATATTCAATATGCAAGAAAGAGTTCTTGTTTGTGGCATTAATATGAACAACGAAAGACACATGAATTGGATTCTATGCTTTCAACAATATATTGAAGGAGTTCAATATGCAAGAAAGGATTCTTACCTACGGCGTTCATATAATGAAGACATGCGCTTATCATCCGTTTATTGAATGGTTCAATATACAAGAAACAGTTCTTGATAACAGCATGAATAAGATTTTTTAAGCCATACAATGTATTATGCAATATGCTTGGAGTATAAGAGAGCAAATTATAGTCATTTGATGACTAAGATAAATATCTAAATTCTTATGAAGAACTAAGATATCCAGATAAACTAGGTAGTGGTAAGTTATTATACCTTCCTAACATGAATCATTATCGCAATTCGTTTATTTCGAATATAGTAATTTGGAAAGAGTTCCAAATAAGGTACTGTAACTAAAATAAGACCCCATATTTTTGCTTTAGAAGCAAACAATAGGTATGCTTGGATCAAAACTTTATATTGGAACTAAGAGTAGTTCTGATTGCTCCTAAGGCCTGGCGATCTATGTTATGAACAAAGAGTCGCTCATAATAGAGCTACAAAGATACAAGTACATGTTTCAGAAGTTCCCGACTAATGATAGAGATCAATAGTAGTCGTTACAAGTTTGCAATGTAAATTTCTATAATCTGATAGGCATATATTTCCCGCTAGTAGAACATGGAAGTCATGTTGCCTAATAAGCATTGGATGCTTAACATTTGCCTAGTGCAAGTGGGAGACTGAAGGAATTATGCCCTAGGCCAAAGTGTTTGGCTAGAGATTAGATTATGAGAAACATGTTTATTCAGTTCATATATGAATGAGTGTATGGGTGACTGATATACTCATGTATATTAGATCGACCATAAATGACACTTCGGATTCACGTCATCAGAATAAGTGATTATGATAGTAGAACTGTGAACCAATGAATGACATTCTAAACCGTCCCTAGTGATATGTGGGATGTTTATAGAGATAAGCATACTTGAAGCTACATATCCACACTAGTATATTCGCAGACTGGATGATCATGTTTTGCTGATCATGGACATAAGGATGTCAAGTCTGGAATGTAGGCACGTGTTAGAGAACACGTACTAGACTGACCACAGTATGAGAAATATGCATGGTATATGTCATTAGTGATTCTCATATGAATATTGTGCTTGTTCCTATGACCTGAGGTCACTATGGATTCCTATATGAGGAACTGCATACTTTAATATGACCTTACGTCATCCGTAACGGGATGATCATTAGGGTCATCATTAGGTATGCACTGAATCATGACGAGGATTGTAAGTGACCAAGATGGGATTTGTTCCTCTCTTTAAGAGAGAGATATCTATGGGCCCCCTGATGAACTAGGACTGAAGGAAATTCATGGTCATGCTCAAAATGGATTAACATGTGTTGTTAATATTATTTTGTATTAATTCAGTCTAATTCTCGATCAGGAAAGAGACTTTGATCAAACTCAAGGATGACATATTATCGTGCCTTGTGATCAAGACATATATCGTAGAACAAAAGGAATAAGCAAATGTCTACTCAGATAGGTTTATGATCGCTGATCATTTCATTTAACATGGGTAGTCATGACATCAGTCTAGAGGTTCCTCATGACTTACAATCTTTAGAAGATCATTGCCAACGTTAAATGGAACCTACACGGTCACACAATGAACTCCATTCGTACGGGATGAATATGCCTCAAAACAGTTATACATATGATGTATAAATTGGTGAACGAAATAATCAATTATTGGATAATTAATTGAACAAAACAATGCCATTCCGTTGGCAACGGAATAGTTCCGTTCCCAACGGAATATATATGGAAACTGTAATAACCTTAGCTACCGAGTATTTCGTTATGGAAATACCTATTTCGTTGGCAATGGAATAGTTCTGTTGGCCACGGAATAGGCGCAGATTAGGGTTTTAGTTATGGTAACTGAGCAATCGTTCGCCTTCTCTAGTATAAAAAGAAGGGCAGAGTGTCTCTAGTCAACACATAACTTAGAAGCCTTAGAGGCCGTCTATTACACAAAAAAAAGCGAAAGTTTTGAGAGATATTCAGAAAGTATTCCCGGACTTGTCTAGCCAAGTCCAGTTATTCTGACAATTCGAAGTTGGACGTGGATACGAGTAGAGGTCTTCTGTTTTGAAGACTAGCGATCAAGTTCTTCATCCCTAGGAAGAGCAAGAAGGTTCTCAGAGTCGAGCTTCAGAAGCCAGGAAGGAGAAGGAAGCAAGACGGAAGTTCGTTCAGACCTACATCCGCTTCTCTCTGTCGGATCAGGAAGATCCGAGGTATAAATTTTAATATCGTAATCTCGTACCTTTGTTTCCTTTATGATGATCCTAGAGAGGGTTGAACCCGTAGGTTCCGCTATGCATATAACTGCAAGGCTACGGGTTTTCCAATAATATGTGCCTTTTTTCATGGGTATGCTACTCATTATGGAAGTTTTTACCCGTCATTCAGGGAGAATCCACGTTATGAATAACATTACTCTTATAGTATTTTTAATATGAGTGGCATCGGTGATTTTAATGTATTATTGTTATCTTGTATGAGACATGGATTTTATTATCAGTATATTTCAAGTTCTTTTTTAGTTTATTTGTTGGATATTGAATGTTATTTATTCAATTCATCCCATCTCCACACATGCTCAGCCCAATAATTTAAAATCTCAATTCTGGAAGTCCCAAATCCAAATTAATATTTGAGATTCAACAGTTGCACATGCCCCTTTGGATTCCATTCACACACGGATTAAACCATTCAAAATGCCCATTCAAATTCAAAAATAAATTTCGTTTTTATCACACCTTTTCCCAAGACGACGCCATTTGTCACAACCCCACTACACCCCCCGTACTGTTTGCCAATTGTCACATCCCATCAATCTCCCTTTACCTTCTCCACTTCCCTTTCTCTCTTGCTTTTCCTACCGCCCATTAGAAATTGATTTTTTTTTCAAAATGACACTGTTCACGGAAATAATTAAACAGTTAACACTCGTTTAAAAAAAATTTGGAAACTAGCACTTCCGCCATCACTGTTGGTGGAACCAAAGTTGGTTCCGCCATCACTGATGGCGGAACCCACTATACCCATGTTTGGCGCCCTAAAACCACATTAATTAGCTAATTAACTGGTTCCGCCATCACCGATGGCGGAACCAGTGCCAGAGATTTTTTGAACAATTTTCCTGCGCGAGAAGTTACTGACATTGGTTCCGCCATCACCGATGGCGGAACCAATGTGGCATTTTCCCAATTAACGCTAGGGTTCAGCAGTTTTTAGCAAAAAGAAATAAACAAAAAAGAAAAACACTGGTTCCGCCATCACTGATGGCGGAACCAGTGCCAGTGATTTTTCCGAAAATTTTAAGGGGCGAGAAGCTACTGACGCTGGTTCCGCCATCACCGATGGCGGAACCAGCGTGGCAATTTTGCAAAAATTGCTAGGCTTCGGCAGTTTTGCGTATAAAAAAAATTAAAAAAAAAAAGAAAAACACTGGTTCCGCCATCACCGATGGCGGAACCAGCTCAATTATTGGACCCCTACAAAAAAAAACGGTTCTCTCTCTCTCTCTCTCCCTCATTCTGAATTAACGCGAAAACAAAGAAAAAAAAGAGATCTGACGATTTTTTAGGTGATTTTGAGTGAAATAAATAGAGATAAATTACGAAAAAAAAGGAAGCAAGTTGAAGAAAACGAAGAAAATGATAGGTATTCTATTATAGTTTCATTTTGGCTTTTTAAATAATTAGTTTATTTTATTATAGATTTGTTGTTAAGTTATTGAAATTATATTACAATTAGGAAGAAGAAAATGGCACATAACTCCCCAATTTTTGTATATTACAATGGTGTTGTTGTTATCGAACCGACGAACGGATGCCGTTACGATCCGGATGAACCGGCTTATATTCCAGAAAATACAATTGGAAATAGAGATTACACCAAACTGTGTGACGAAATTTATACGAATCTCGGTTGGTCGTACAATGATATTCTTTTAATCCGAGGTCGGCTTCCATCCCTTAAGAAAGGCGTTTGGCATTATAGGTCAATAAAAATTATGAATGATGAACAATTGTATAATTTTGCGGAGCGCGTCATAAATGTTGGGTTCGAGGAATTAGAAATATATGTTGATCGCGTCCAAAGTAAAGAATCTCATATAGGAACTAGTAGTACATCAAATGTAATTGCGGATGCATCCGAGAATGAGATAGTAGAACCCGTACTTAATGAAGTATATCGCGAAAATGAGGTTGAAGACCTCTGTGCGACATTTGATTTGGCACGTGTGAGCAATATTGTAGATCCAGAAATAGATAATGATGAAAATGAATTAGATGACGAACCAGAAATGGGGTCAGAAGAAGAGGAAGAAATTTATGGAGATGGTGAAGAAGAAAGGGAGACAGTGAACCATCAGACGGGATTTATATATACGGAAGAGAGTGAGATGGTTAGTGCGGGGACTTTCGGCAATGCGCCGGTGGCGGAGTTCGAAGATAGTTCAATGTGGGAATATGCAAAAAATGATGTAATATCGGGTATGAATTTGAGTGAAAACGATGATAAAATCTTGTACAAGGGACATACATTTGAAACAAAATCAGAATTGCAATCGGTCATAAGAGCATACAGTGTCAAGAATCACCGAGAAATAGTAGTAACGAACTCAAATAAAATGAGATATATTGTGGTCTGCAAGCTTAAAGAGAACGGTAGTAGAGAATGTAGCTGGAGGTTACACGCTTCGATTAATCCTAGAAATAATTTATGGGAGATTAAAACATTCAAACAACCACACGTATGCATTAATCAAACACCTAGAAAAGATCACAAGCAATTAACAAGTGCGGTTGTTGGGGGGCTAATTATAGATATGGTTAGAGCGGATTTATGTGTTAAACCCATAATAATAATAGAAGCCGTTAAATTGAAAGTGGGATATACCATATCGTACTAGAAGGCTTGGCACGCAAAGCAACACGCGTTCCGATTCCTATTTGGGGGTTGGAGGGAGGCTTATAATTTGCTCCTTGAACTGATGGCGGCAATACTAGCAACAAATCCTGGGACTCTGTATCAATTTAAAACTGATGCTCCCAACAGTAAAGGCGAGTTGGAGTTCGAAGGATTTTTTTGGGCATTTAGGCCATCACTCCACGGTTTTCAGTTCTGCAAACCTGTCATAACAGTAGATGGAACATTTCTAACCGGAAAGTACAAAAGAACATTACTGACGGCGATTGCTTCCGACGCAAATCACCAGTTATTTCTTTTAGCTTTTGCTTTGGTTGAGAGCGAGAAGAATGAAACATGGGGATGGTTCTTTGAATGTTTGCGTAATGCTATCGGAAATAATAGTTACTGTATTATTTCCGATAGGCATGCGGCATACTTAGTGCAATGAGAGGCGAGAGATGGCAGCCACCTTACGGTTATCATCGTTACTGCATGCGGCTTCTTAGGGAAAATTTCAGCAGCGGAGTAGCAGACAAAACAGTTGGTCACATGGTTCAAAAATTAGTTTCCGCGCACAATAAATATAAATTCGGTAAGATTTGGGATAAAATGGCAGGAAAATGTGCAGCGGAGACCGTGTGGTTAGACAAGGTAAACAATGGAAACATAACAAATTGGGCGATTTCGTATGATACAGGAGGTCGTCGGTGGGGCATATCAACTAGCAATAATGCCGAAGTTATGAATTATGTTTTCAAAGGTATAAGAAAGCTACCTGTTATGGCAATGGTGGAGGCGACATTTTACAAGCTAAATAGTTATCACGTGATATATCGGGCGGCTGCTGAGTTGAGGGAAAATAAGTGGACGGATAAAGTGATGGAAACATTGGAACGTAGACACACTAAGGCACGTACAAACAAAAGGTGCACGCAATTTGGTGGAGACCGTTACAATGAACCATGAAGTACTGAAGTGTTAATTAGGGATTTATTTTGTTAAATTAGGGATTTATTTTGTTAAATTATTAATTAGAAATTTATTTCGTTAATCAATTTATTTTCTTTGCTAATTCAGTTAAAGTATTGTTTAATTCAAACCAAACATAATTCAAACAAAAAAAAATATTACACAAATAGTCTAAGTAACACAAACCAAACATAAGGTTCAAAAAAAAAAATACACATAGCCATAAACTCTAACGCCATCCAGGCCGAGTACTACTGCCGCTTCCTCGTCCTCTCTTCCGCACGGGTCGAGTCTGCGCCCGAATCTGAGGGACCTGAGTGACGCCTTCTTCTGCCTCTTCCTCTTCTTCTTCCTCTTCTTCTGCCTCTCCTCCCCCATCTTCCTCCCCCGTAGGTTGGTCCAGATTATCCCACTCTTCATCGCCGAGATACTCATTAAGCTGCATCGTATTCATTTTACTGCAGCTTAACCATTTGCGTATACCGTCCTTGATTTCCTTCCGCATGCTCGCACCGTACTCTCTGAGCAGTCTTAATCCGATGCGAGCTCCCTCCATCGATGTTTTTGCCTTAAATAATAAAATTAATAAAATAAGTACGCAAAATTAATTTGAAAAATAATACAATTAAATTGGAAAACTTACGGCTAATCTTTTGTCGGGAACCATAGGTCGGTATACGCTTGATCCGTGAGGAATGGTTGTCTGCACCAACGGGTCAGAATTCCGCCAATACCATCTCATATATCGTTCAACATCGTGCGGATTAAACGGCTCCGTAACTTCCGGTTCAGCATCATCTAATCTATTTCTCCAATTTTGAAGGGGGATTTCATGAACCCTAGGCCAATTATCACCCCGACCGTTTAGTTTTTTATGCAATTCTCTGTCGTACTTTTTTTCGGCCTCAGTTATTTCCGGGGGTATTACCTGCCAAAATCCGAACTGTAGTCTAACCCTATCGGGGCGATAATGCTCGACGATCCAAAAATATATTAGGGGTTGGCGGAGTCGGGACATACCTCGTTCATGATTACAAATAGGCGGTAATCTCTCACGATATATCTCGTACGGTGTCCAAAACACGTCAGTGGGTGGCTGACTGTCGAGCATATCGCGATTCGCCCACAGGTTTGTCTCCGGCTTTTTGAAATCTTTCTCCGTCACGTGCACCCACAACATGCCGACCGTATCGTTGCGGTCGGGAAAATTAGCGTTCGTTGTCAGCCTATCTACCGCTAACGAAACAGTCAGTCGTCCGGTCGAGAAATGTTGCCATACCCACAGTTGTAATAAGAGAACACATCCTCCCATATTTTTTCGGCCGACGTCTACACTCTTGCACAACTCTCTGTAGAGGTATGCAAGCACCCCACTCCCAAACGACCATTTGTCCAATTCTTGCATGTTCTCCAGAAGTAGCAAGGGCATGAGCGAATAACAATCTCCGTTCGGATCCGTAAACAATACGTCCGTGAAAAATGCAAGCATATAAGCCCTGCAGTATTGCTCGATCCGTTCATCCGATTCACATTCACCCAAATCATTGAAATTCGCCTTGAACCATTTCTTTCTCACCAAAATTTTACTCCTCTTCTTCTCGGTTCCTCTGAACAAAAATTTTCGCAATTAATTAAAAATTTTCAACCCAATTTTCGTTCTAATCAATCAAGAAAAAATTCTAAATCATAACTAAAAATCAAGAAAAGTAATTTTTCATCCATTAAAATCAATCACGTACTACTAATTTCGTTCAATTCATACTAATTTTACTCAATTGAAACTAATTTCAACCCAATTTTCGTTCTAATCAAACCAAAAAAATCCCAAATCATACCTAAAAATCAAAAATAGAAATTTTTCATCCACTAAAATCAATAACGTACTACTAATTTCGTTCAATTCATACTAATTTCACTCAATTGAAACTAATTTCAACCCAATTTTCGTTCTAATCAATCAAGAAAAAATCCCAAATCATAACTCAAAATCAAATAATATCATACCTTATTCTTCTTTTTCTTCCTAATTCCTTCTTTCCCTTCTTTCGATTTGTCAAATTCCGACTTATTCTACCGAAATCGCCCTAAAAATCGCCACAAAAATCGCCTTCTTCCGGTTCCGCAGTTTTGAAATCGTTTTTTTTACCGAGCGGCCGCGTTGATAAACACTGGTTCCGCCATCAGTGATGGCAGAACCAGTGTTTTTTTTTTTTTTTTTTTTTTGCTAAAAACTGCTGAACCCTAGCGTTAATTGCGAAAATGGCACATTGGTTCCGCCATCAGTGATGGCGGAACCAGTGTTTTTCTTTCTTTTTTCTTTTTTTTTTTTGCTAAAAACTGCTGAACCCTAGCCGTTAATTGGGAAAATGCCACATTGGTTCCGCCATCGGTGATGGAGGAACCAATGTCAGTAACTTCTCGCGCAGGAAAATTGTTCGAAACATCTCTGGCACTGGTTCCGCCATTGGTGATGGCGGAACCAGTTAATTAGCTAATTAATGGGGTTTTAGGGCACCAAACAGGGGTATAATGGGTTCCGCCATCAATGATGGGGAACCAACTTTGGTTCCGCCAACAGTGATGGCGGAAGTGCTAGTTTCCAAATTTTTTCCAAATGAGTGCTAACTGCGGATCAATTTTTTCCAAATTTTTTCCAAACGAGTGCTAGTTTCCGCCAACTGTGAACAATGCCATTTTGAAAAAAAAATCTTAGAAATCCTAGCCGGCGGATCAATCACCACTACTCCATGCCTCTCCGTCCTTCTTGCCCCTCCGCCGACTCCAATGGCAGTACCTCAAAAGCAAGTTCCTCCAAGGAGAGGGAACCTGCGGAGCCGAAGGAAGAACCTTCATGCTCCAAGGTCATGACACAATGCTTCCCGACACGCTTCATCTTATTGTGGAAGAACACGTGTACTCAGGGAATAACGCCTGCCATCGACGCCATCATAAAAAAGTGGCCTTTTAGGCACTTCTTGGAGCTCCCAAAGATAGACCTCCAGAGGGGTTTCATTATCGCCTTAGTCTCAAAGTGGGATATCTCCATGGACGTCATTGATTACAATAGAACACACCTCTGACCAACTGGATATGATATTTCACTCATACTTTCGCTTCGCAACAAAGGCTTAATCATAGATGTTTCTCCAAGGAAGCACAAGTATAAGAAGACGAATATAGAGAAAAAATTCTTCCCCAACATGCGTAGTATCACCGAGAAAGAGATGAAAAAGGTCCCTTATGATGAGCTCTATGCAACGACGAAGGCGACAGCGGAAGAGTGGGTTTCGATGCTCACAATGTTTCTTCTGTCATGCACCATTTTCCTTGTCAGCAATGACAACATGCCAATGCAGCTCTGGCCTTATGTCCAGGATATGGAGCTCTTCTGGCACTATGCGTGGGGCACCGTCGTCTTTGATTAGTTCAATCGTCAACTTCTGGACCTCATCTACAAGTTGCAGTATGATTTAAGAAGCAACCCGAGTTTCAACCATGCTCGTTTGCGTTCTTGGTAAGTAATATCTCAACTGTTTCAAACACAAATCTTTCATCCACTGTTATTTACACCCCCACTTCAACTTATCACCCTTATGCCTTGTAGGTTTGGTTTTACGAGCACGTCAAGCCGAAAGAGTACAAGATAAATGATGAAGCGTAACCTCGATTCTGCCAGTGGTCACTGAAAAGCAATGGAAGGAAGAGCACTTTCCTCTAGGCATTGGAATTCGTTGACCATGGCCGAGTGAGCGCCGAGCCCTTGGTCCCAACAGAGCTTGAGCAGTTTGTGCTGGCCGAATCAGCGGAGGAAACAATGGCGGGATACATATTACCTTACACCCCCTTTCTAGATCATTCTATTTTGTCTTTCAAATTTGCAGGTTTGCAGGCTTGTGGTAATAAAAGGAAGGCAGACGACATGCATGACGACTTCCTTACCCCCCCCCACCCCCCCCCTCTCCAAAAAACCCCTGTCAAATGGCACGTACCCATATTTGCTGACGGTGCTCTGCAGAATGGTAAAATGCGTAACCTGGAGGAAAAGTTTGGTTCCGAATCAACTCTTAATGGTTCTAGTTCACAAGCTTCTGATGGTCAAGATTTTGTAATCTATCTCTATTTCTTTACCACTTCAATAACCTACATTCATATTTTTTTCATATGTACCCCCCCCCCGCATCAATAATTAGGTGCGTCAAAGGGCAGAGCCCCAGATGTGATGAAAACACCAGTCATCGGAACACGTTGTTATACCCCCTTGGTTGATTCAGGAATTTAGCCCTCAGCCAGCAGTCCGGCGCTACTCGATGCCTCAACTCGGCACAACTAGAAACAACATCCAAACCGTTTCCCAGAACATCACACCTACAATAATCAACTCCATCTTCACCATGCTGGTAAGTCTAAACTAGCTTCCTTTGGTATCATCATAACTAATATCATACAACACATTTTCCCTTCAGGAAATCATCAAGCTTTCTCCTCTTCAGCCCCCACACCACGCCACTCTCCAAGTGAGTCATCCGACTCTTTTGTCAAGCGTGCTTGACCTTCCGAGTTCTATACAATGCGCATGTAGCAACAGTCCTTTCATCGAGCAAGAAATCCTTCAAAGGGACCTCGATTACTACTACGCAGACACCTTCAACTACAACCATAAGGGTTTTGAGTTCACCTACACAACCAAATACTACATACTGCCTTCATGCAAAGGGTAATTTTTGCTTGGTACAAGTGGTTCAGCAACCAGGGGCAAGATATTGCTTTCCAACACGGCCCTTTCCGCGCTGGTCATGCTGATGCTTACGGCCCCCTAAATGTGCGTACATGCATATAATTCTTAAAAATACCATTCCAATTTCACTTTCTTATCTCCCCACACAGCCACACAGTCTAACCACATGTTAAACCCCTAGGTCATCGATGCATTATACCACATCCTCCACTATCTCGTTAACAATCCTAGTGTGACATGGCAATTTGTGCGATAGACCATGTGGTTTGCATGCATTTTCGATTCACTTACACCATTTATTTTAAACACATTTTATTAGTTACTTACTTACCACTACATTCCTTTCAATTTCACAACTGTCCGTTCCCCGTCTCCTCCATTCCAGGTTGACAGCTGTAGAGTTCCAACATTACTCTTATGACTCCATATGAGAATGTCGTTGGCTGTTGATACCCATATCCATGAGAAGCGATTTAAGTACTACAATTCACGTCAGAACATGGAGGATGACAAGAATCTGGTTGGCCTCACCATTGCGGTCTGGCTGCTATTGCTCAAGGATGTCATGAACATACCAGACATAGGTAAGTGGGAGATAAAGGACACGCCTACCATGAAGGTGATAAGTACGGGCAATGATTGTGGTGTTTGCATCGTTAAGGCGGTCGAGCACATCATTCTCTATCGTACACTATGTTGGTTGTAAGATGTACTCGTGGGTGATCGTGGAAGGCTTCTGTACAACCTGATTATTGCTGGATTCTTTTCCGACTCCTTCCCTCCCGTGTAAAACTAGTCTCCTTCCACTAATTAAAACTATATTGGCCGGGTCTTTAATGACCCCTTTTTTATTATTCTCCTAGTTATTCCCGATTTTTTTTTCAAAATGGCAATGTTCACAGAAATAATTAAACAGTTAGCACTCGTTTGGAAAATTTTTGGAAACTAGCACTTCCGCCATCAGTGATGGCGGAACCCATTATACCCCTGTTTGGCACCCTAAAACCCCATTAATTAGCTAATTAACTGGTTCCGCCATCACCGATGGCGGAACCAGTGCCAGAGATTTTTCGAATAATTTTCCTACGCGAGAAGTTCCTGACATTGGTTCCGCCATCACCGATGGTGGAACCAATGTGGTATTTTCGCAATTAACGCTAGGGTTCAGCAGTTTTTTAGCAAAAAAAAATTAAAGAAAAAAAAAGAAAAATACTGGTTCCGCCATCACTGATGGCGGAACCAGTGCCAGTGATTTTTCGAACAATTTTCCTGCGCAAGAAGTTACTGACATTGGTTCCGCCATCACCGATGGCGGAACCAATGTGGCATTTTCGCAATTAATGCTAGGGTTAAGCAGTTTTTTAGCAAAAAAAAAAAAAAAAAAAAAAAAAACAGTGGTTCCGCCATCACTGATGGCGGAACCAGTGCCAGTGATTTTTCCAAAACCAATGTCAGTAACTTCTCGCGCAGGAAAATTGTTCGAAAAATCTCTGGCACGAGTTCCGCCATCATCAAAACCAATGTCAGTAACTTCTCGCGCAGGAAAATTGTTCGAAAAATCTCTGGCACTAGTTCCGCCATCGGTGATGGCGGAACCAGTTAATTAAGGGTTTTAGGGCGCCAAACAAGGGTATAATGGGTTCCGCCATCGCTGATGGCGAAACCAACTTTGGTTCCGCCAACAGTGATGGCGGAAGTGCTAGTTTCCAAAAAAATTCCAAATGAGTGCTAACTGTTTAATTATTTCCGTCAACAGTGACATTTTGAAAAAAAAATCGTTATTCCCAGGGTTTACTCTTTTATCTGATTGTGTCATTTGTCTGTTACCAAGACTGTGGGTTTTGTTATGGATTGTTTACTCTTGACTTATTTTTCTTTTGCTTTCTTTGTTTTGTGGACTTATTGTAGGATATTATGAATTACTATGCTTTCATTATCATTTTTTAATTGTGTTGTCTGTTATTTCATACCTCAATTCATGCATTTCAATCAAGTCCACAACCTATTTACCACAAATTAGGTACCTACAAAATTTTTCTAAAAAAATTATCACCATCCGTTTTTTGGTAAACCTTCAATTATCAAAGTCCTTTGACAACTCATTCAACAAGCCAGCAAGAATCAAAATTAACAATACATGCTCATCAAACACACATACTCACCCATGAATAAGAAACAAACTTATACCATACACATGTGACCCACCTAGGGGCGGCCCAAGTGCATAAGCAGCTTAGGATTGGGTCTAGAGCCTGAAATTTATAAAGGCATATATATATATATATATATATATATATATATATATATGGACCAGTTATATTGACCCTACTTTATTTTACCCCACTTTTATCCCGTGGTTATAAAAAGCGAAAATTCAAATTTCAACCGTACGGATGAAATATATATGTTTTGAATATATTGTGAATCAATTTTCACAAGAATCGGAATATTATATCATTGCCATCGTGTATCATCAAAATTCATCATGTATCATCAAAACATATAAATACATATTTTGATAATACACGATGACAATGATATAATATTCCGATTCCTGTGGAAATTGATCCACAACATGTTCAAAATATAAATATTCCATCCGTACGGTTAAAATTTGAATATTCGCTTTTTATAACCAATTTTTTCATCGGGGTAAAAGTAGGGTAAAATAAAGTGGGGTCAATATAACCGGCCCCATATATATATATATATATATATATATATATATATATAAATTCATTGGTAAAGCCCAGCCCACTAAATTGCATCCAATACCTGCCTCTTTCTCTCCTCTCTCTTACGTAGTAAAGCAAAAAAAGTTCATAGTTGGCACGAAAATGAAAGAAGATGAAATACATCCAAATTCCGCCTACTATTTCCAATTCTGTAGAATATTATTTCATTATAAGGATCGTCGTTTCTCTCCTGAACCGACCTCCTCGCTCCTAACCCTAAATTTCAAATTTTAAACATTGCACCTCTTTCAATCGGCGGTTCTCCTTACTCAAAATTTTGAAAACCAAAATCTTTTCTTTAATCCGTTGGAACGGAGTGGCAATCATCAATTGATTTCTATTGAGTGAAAGGTAACAATTGAGGAGAAATCATAATGAAGATGGCATTTTTTTTTTTTGCTTCGGCTGATTTCATATTGAAGATGATTGTTTGTTTTTTTCGAATTTTTAGTATTTGTTATGTCGAATTGATGTTTTTTTAGTTGTAGCTTGTAGTGGTAATACTGAAGTTAATTTCGTAGTATTAATGGAGCTAATCGTTGTAATTTTTTTGTTGTCTTAGTATTTTAATAATATGTTTTCTTGATTTTTGCCAAGAACCCCCAAAATGGTTGGCCCCCACCCAGGTTATCTTGACCTGCACAGTACACCAACTACATGATTAGGATTTCATTCACTTATTACATACACTTGGAACTTTCAGCATTGCAGAACTGAGGTTTTTAAGTCGTAAGCAGTACTAACAATAATCCAACACTCCCACTTCTCATTTCACATGCTAAACGAGGTAATGGTATATCATACCACATACATTCCACGCAAAAATAAGATTCAATTATAGAACAATTCGATCTTAATTAAACAGTGCAAAACTTAATTCCTTAAGTATGATACATGGGGATCTAAAATCCCCTTACAAAATCCACAAGTAAATTACAACTAACTTGATACACGACACCACAAAAGACGCCACACCACAGAAGACTCAACCCAATTTTTAAACTAACTTGCAACAAACACAAAGACTAACACTCCTGCGAAAAGAACATCATCTACCTTCTCAAAGCTGTGGTGTTGCTCTGGTAAATCATACATAGGGATGAAAAAGGTTCGGATACGGTTCGGATCGGGGTCATATCATATTCTTATCCATATTATTTTTTTAGATCCGAATATGAATACGGATGCGAATAGGGATCCGGTTCGGATATTACCGGATACGAATATGAATACAGATATTTATCGGATATCCATATTTAGATGGATTGCACCTTTTTCATATATATATTTCACTATTAACAACAACAAAATGATAAAATCATAATAAAATCATAACAAGTTTCAAAATAGTAATAAGTAAATTGATGGATTTGAATAAATATTCTTATTCATATTCAAAAATGATAAAATGGCTAAAATATTTTCAAAAATATCATTATAGATATGTATATTCATATCCAATATATAGTGAAATATCCAAAAACGAATATTATTCGGATTATAATTATCCAGATACGGATATTATCCATATCAATTCGGATATTATAAACCAAACTCATTACCATATCCGTATTTGTATCCGTTCGAATACAGATAATTTTTTTCGAATACGAATATTTAGTGGATACGAATACAGGTCGATCGGATATTATCCTATCCGTTTTCACCCCTAATCATACACCCTCAGTCAAACCTACCATTCTAACAACAACAACAAAAAAACAATTAAACCACTCAAGTACTTATGAAGTGTTGCTTACCAGTAGCCAAAGGATGAAAAATACTTTTCACATCTACATATAATAGAAGAAAGAAAAAATGGCCTTTTATGTTGTACCATTTCTTCAACATAAATGGCATTGAGCCATGGTTGACCTTCCATGCTTTGAAGTGATTCCACATACCCTCAATGCATGCCTTCACCTTGTCTCCA
Source organism: Juncus inflexus (assembly GCA_024447665.1). Classification (NCBI taxonomy): domain Eukaryota; kingdom Viridiplantae; phylum Streptophyta; class Magnoliopsida; order Poales; family Juncaceae; genus Juncus; species Juncus inflexus. The sequence continues at coordinate 2,419,280 of JAJHPC010000016.1, read as the reverse complement.
ACAAATTGGTCTCTCGCGTGCTTTGTTGGGAAAATTAACAAATACTGGTGGTAACTGTCCTTTTTGTGTGAAACTCCTTCGGAAGCATGCTAGTCTCCTTCGCGACGTGCGTTATTATATTCCTAATGTTGAAATCAAACGGCACTGATTCCTCCATTTGCACGTAACCGCTCCTCTCATATGGTTTCTCCCTTTCCATTGTCTCGGCAGTAGGACTTGTGAACATTCTTGCCACCGGCCTTGAATCAACAATTACCACAATAAAAATAATTAACAGTTAACAAAAGTTCTTAAATATAGGTTCAACAAAATAAAATTTTAATGGTAGTTAATAAATTTTGGAAACATAGTTTGCACAAAAAAATTACTAAAATCCAAACGAAATGAACAACCACCATACCTAGTTGAGCTACATCCGAAAGCCATTTCTACAAATTATCTTACTAGTTGCTTATAACCAGTAAATAGAATCCAGTCACAACAACAAATGAAATCTAAAAAAAATAAGGACGGGTGTGGGTTTATATGGGCCTCGATCCCTTAATTCCCCCCAAATATGTCCCCCCCAAAATTCATTTTTAAAATTCAAAAATTTGAATTACAACCACTTACTGGTAATTAAGTATCATTAGATATTTGAAATTATTACTTTTTGAAAAAAATATCACTTACCGGTACGGTCGTCAGGAAATCCTTGCATGATTTGACAATTAAAAAAAAAACCCGGAAACCACATTAGCGGAAATACCATCCGGTTTTTGCTGACATGTGCGTGACAACATCAAGGTGGATAGGAGGCAGATTTGTGTCCTAATAGAAGAACTCTTTTGATATTTGTCAACAAGTAGTTCTTAATACTGTCGACATACTTTTTATAGACAATTCCCTTTCACATCTTTCAATCATGTATAACTTTTGGGTAATATTTGTACATATCTCATGTAGCCGAACATGTAATGAATTACACTAATATAACAAGAACTATATATCTTGGTGATATTTTAGTTTTTACATGCATTTTTATAGGTAGTGTCAATAATTACTACAATATTTTCACTCCACACACAATGAAATATGCCAATGACGAAGACATGTTACCAAAGCTTTCCTCTCCCTATAATATCATGACATTGTGGCAGTTTCTCTTTAGTCTTTTTTTCACAAAATCATTTATTCTTCTATTTTTACAACTTCATGAACACATAAAAATTGATAATATTTTTTTTATGTTTCTTACAATATTAGTTTGAATATAATTTCTTTATTATTGTTTCAACAAGAGAAATATGCTCTTGCATTACCCATTGTACTGTTATAAAATAACTAAAATAAAGAGATAAAGAAAAGGAGAAATATGGGAGAGTATTCTTTCATTCAATTGTTGTCTATCTTCTTTACATTATAAGGCTCTATTTATAGAAAGAACAATCCCCTTTATATTACATAAAAATAAAAGAGAATAAATATAAACATAATGATATTCGAAGTTCAAAAAAAAATATATACATCCACACTATTTTAGATTGTTCTTAACATAACAATACATGAATACATGGTGGTGATGTATTTAGAAGTTCAAGAATGAAATGTATATGGACATCCATATAACAATTATTCATAACACTCCCCCTTGGATGTCCACATTTATCTTGCATACGCATTAGAAACTGTCTCGTTACAAACCTTGCCAATAAAAATCTGATGGGATAAAAATCATAGCGAGGAAAAAAGAGTGCAGCGCGTATTATTTCTCCCCCACATGTATACAAGTATTTGTAAAACAATGAACTCCACTCTGATGTCTTAGTTGCTCAAAGTCTTATAACGAGTTTTAAAAAAAATCTACAAGATTCTCACGTTGAGCAAATTTGGTGGATATCTAACTCACACTGCATCTGGAATGTTTTAAATGGACATTTACAATCCGAGCTCACTTTGATTGTTTAATATGTCATTACTTTGGATATGTTAAATTATCAAAATTATCCATGGAGATACTTTATTTGTGTCATGAAGTGTAATAATTTTAGAATGGCTTGATGAAGGAACCATCAAGTTCTATATGGTTGAATGCCAACAACAATCATATTTGAATAAATATTCTATTTGTAACTGAGCCTTATATGAATATGACGTATATTCAATATCTAAATATCTGATTAATTTAGATTTTGTGATATTTATTTATTATAACAATGGCATACATTTAGTTTCTTTAATATCACTTCAATTCGTATTCTTGTTGTCACAGAATTATATCTCGCTAAAAATTTTACAAGAAATATATATTATGTTGGATACTATAAGTGAGATACCTTAATAAACTGATTGCACTCAACTGATCTTCTGGACCAAAATTTTCATCATTATATAATTATCTCTTGAAAAATTTTAATCTTAAAAATATGCTTAATTATTTTGTTGACATTGAAATTGCACGTAGATCTGCTGGATCATTACTTAAGGTTATGTCAGACATTTATTTCACTGTTCTTTTGAATTCATGTGTGGAGAGAAACTAATATATGAAATATCTCCATATTACATCGTCTTAGTATTTTCGACGCAAATGAATTGTGAAAATGAAAAATCCTTCAGGGAATTATCCAATTTATAATTTAAGACAATATTTTGTTTATTAGAGAATTTTTATTTGAAATTCTTTTAAATAAGTTTATAGGAGTTTCATTAAATTTCAGTTATTAATATATAGCAATAGTGAAAAACAAAATATATTTTTCTTATAGAATATATGATTTTAATCAATTACATAACTTTCATTCAATGAATATTTTATATCAATTGTTATCTCATGGTACCAGATTAGATTATTTCGTACAAAGATCTTTGTAATTTAATAGGATTCATCTCTCAAGACTTTAAATCATATGCTTCGGGCATTCTAAATCCTTCAGGGATTCATTAATACAATACAACCAGATGAGTTATATTTGCAACAACGTAAATGAGAATCATTTCAAGTCCTTTATGGTCTCTAATTTGAATTTCCCACTGCATCCCACAACTTCAATTTTCTCATTACATTTTCTTGCAAAAGTTTCTTATAGGTTTATCATCGTACAACACTGGTTGTTTGTACTATAAGTAACTACGTTTATATTTCACTAGTGAATATCATGATGCTTTAATCACATCTTTATTATTATGGCCAACATCTGTTGACATTAAATTTTAGTTCTAGATCCTCATTTTCATTTGTTGTATTGACTACAATTGTATTACAAGTTTTATCTTAATTATGATTTTGTTTCGGTTCCGTTCTTTTCCAAGTAGAGACAAAATTAATTGAGATCTCATCATTTTTAATGTTGTCAGGTACCTGAACTTTTCAAAGTCTATTTGCTCACTTATGTCTCCTACTCTTTTATTTTCAATAACATATTCAGGATGATTAATTCATTAAAATTTTGAATGATGTCAATTTTCTTATCATGGTATTTCTTCTTCCTCGGATTTTATTTATTTATTTTTGGAACCGACTTGGTCGACCACGCTTCTGGCGTATATAATACTTATAATTATCCAAGGGTAATAAGCATGAGTTCATTCAATGCTGGAATATATGATTTATAATCATTGTATGAATCAATAAAAATAATATATTTGCAATCTATTACAAATTCATGAGCTTCTAGTTCATATTAACGTTTTCAAGGATCTAATTGATAAATTGATGATTCAATATATGTCATTTCAAGTATTTCCAGCTTATATATTTCTCTCCCTAATGCTAGCATTAGTTTTTTCTTACGACCATGAAGTTCTTCGGGAATTACACGAGTTATTATATAATTTAATCCTTTAACAACAGTAACTTGATTATTCGTCAATATTCTTCTTCTGAGATTTTCATATGTAGATTCATAATGGTCTTCGATGCATCATGCATGCTTATGACTCATTTTCTATAGATGTAACTGATGATCCTTCTGGGATATCAATCTAACATGGGACATTGTTAGCATATATACATGTCTCATTTCAACATGTGCATATGGCAATTGATGTACTATGTTTTTCAAGTAGACTTTCTTTTGAAGTTCTTTTTTATATATATTGGATCATGAGTCGAAATGAGACAAAATGCTTCATGATGTTTGGTTTCCTCTTTGGCTCTTACAAAAATTTGCCTCGTCAAATTAAGAATCAACATATCATGTTGTGAGTACGTTTCATGTCAATGTTTCAAAATATCAAAATATTAGGGATGCTTCAAATTCAACACATATTGCCAACATTATTTTAGAATCTATATTGGTGCATTCATGTGGTGCCACTGGCACGTATATCACATAGCTAGCTAGAATTTAGCTGCACCATTCTTGACTTATGATTGGGGGGATACTGTCACTTGATATCAATATAATCAATGTTACAACATGATCTTAATTGTCATGCTAAATCATAAATTTCTCTTTAAATTTATAGTGTGAACGTTGCTATTTAAATTAGTGAACTTCCGGTTCATTTTGTAGCATGAGCATTTACATTCGAATTAATGAACTCTGGTTCATTATTGTAGCATACGAATTTCCATTTGAGTTGATGAACTTCTGATTTGTATTTGTAGCATTGTATTATACAAGTTAGTGGACAAAGAAAATAAATTTTCTAATATATGTTTTGTTTCAATATATATAATATAAATTCCTTTATTGCCTTAGAAATATTATATTGAGATTGTCTGCATGGTGGAACTTCGGGTCCACAAATATTGTTCATTACAATAGAAATGATTTTTTTTTCATTATAGTTCCATGCATATCATAATGAATACACTCTAAGAATGCATAGCCCCATTATGTTTGAAAAAACATAAATAAGTTGAAGTAAGTAAACTTGAGGTTTACTAATAAATATTACTTAATATAGTAAATCAACTGAAAAACTGTAAGTTTTTCTATTATATATTTATGTTATGCAATATTACCTGAATTGTAAAAATATTTGACTCATTCATAGTCTCGATATTATAACTATTTTGACAGACAATTTTATAAACTTAATAAACTTTTTGAGACAATGCATATTGCTAATTTTTAATTTTTTCCACTATCAATGAATAATAATGCACTTATAATTTCTATTGTGCACAAACAAGCTTTGATTCATAATTAAAAAGAAAGAAAAACATTGATAATGATAATAATATAAAATAAAATAAAACGAAAAAAATATTTCTTTCTACCTGTACACAATCTCGGTTCCTAACACTATTTGTCATTGACGTGTAGCGTTTCGTGCTATAGCGAAACTATAGCATGCTATTTAAAACTATGTTAACCAGACATTAATCTAATTACAAACCTAATAATAAATGTGTATAGTTGTTAGTACATGATATACATGTAGACTTGGTCAAAAGAGTTACTAGGCCAATTAATTAAATTAAAACCATGAAGAGGAAAACCGGCCAATTCATTTGCCATGCAATTTTGTAACTTACATCTTGACTTAGCCAACACAATTAAAAGAGAAGTAAGTACGAAGGTTACAAAGGCAAGACATGAACACACTATATATACTAGTACATAGGCTGAGCACAAAATATAGAGAGAAGAAAAAGAGAAAAGACATCACATAATATATACTCCTAATAATCCCCTACATATACTCCTAATATTCTATTTTATATATAAATATTTTATACATCAAGTTGGGTATTGAAGGAGGCTCTTATCAGTCACTTCCATGAACGTGGCCCTAAGAAAAGACGCTACCCGTAGTATCTTGGGGTGATTTTCATATCTCGCACGTGAGGAAAATACACCTTAGGACATAGTTCACTTGCTCGGGTAAAAATATTTTAATCATTACTTTTATTATTTTCTATCAAAAAATATTATTTTAAATATAATATTTTATTTATTATATTTAATTTTATAAAAATTCTTAATCACAATCATTATTTTCAAGCAGAAGTTCTAACACATGATCTACATGTAAAGATCCTATCTTTGGGGGTGCTCCACCCATTGCTATACGCTAATAGCGACCTCTTCAGTGACTCTCCAGTGATTTAGCGGACAAAAGCACTAGAAAGAAAGAATAATTTACAGCAACAAAGATAATTCAAGGGATTTCTGCTACAAAGCACTATTAGGGGAGCGTAGTCCGGTGCTATTTTATTCGGTGGTTTAAACTTGCATAACTTTTACATGTAGTCTACTATTATAGTAAAATTTGAATTACAACTTTTACGTAGTTGTTATAGTTAGACCTAAAGAGTTCGCCGATGATCCTAGCTATACGCATAAATCATACGAACGAATGACCTGCAGGTTGTCGATAATAGATCTATTGTGCATATGATACGAACACATGACATGTAGGTGAGCTCATCAAGCATCCTAAGAAGGCTCAACGATGAGGGTCAAAATATGAAAAATGTTCATAAATCAATTACTACTTAGGACAGAAAAACTATATGATTGAATAGGGGTGTTCAATCGGTTCGGTTTATTTGGGTACCGAACCGAACCGGTTAATTTCGGTTAATTCGGTTCAATTATTCGGTTTATCCGGTCCGGTCCGGTTTGAAAAATGCAACTATTTGGTTTATCCGGTTCGGTTCGGTTTTTGGTTTTTGAAAACCGGTATAATCGAACCGGCCGAATAGTATATACCATATTTTATAAAAGAGAAAAGCTCACTTTTGCCCCCTGAACTTTTTAAAATTGTTCAACTTGCCCCTGCACTTTTTTTTGCACACTTTTGTCCCCTAAACTCTTCCAACTTTTCAACTTGCTCCCTCCATCCAGTTAAATGCACAGTCACCAGTTTAGTTCTTGCGTGGCATGCTGACATGGCAAATATATTAATTTTTTAATCGCCCAGTCAGCACGCCTCCCTTCTTTCTTTTCTTTTCTTCACTTTTCTTTTCTCTTCTTCCCGTTCTTCTCTTTCTCTCCTTCGCTCTGTCTCTCCTTCGCTCCTTCTCTGCTTCGTCGCCGTCGTCGCCGCCATCGCCTCCTCTTCTCTCTCCACTCGAAACCCTAGATTTCAGAAAATTCAAAATCGGTCCAAATTTGCTCCACTAATTAGACTTAATTATGTATTTCGTGACATTTGGTCTATGTTATAATCAAGATTTGTATGCATTATTTGTGTTTCATATACAACATTTGTGACGTTTACAACCCGTTTACAAAAATAAAATGGAAAAAATTTCAAAATTAAGGGATTTAGTAACGGTTTTTAGGTGCAGAAGTTGAAGAAGTTTAGGATAGATAAACAAAAAACCGATACTAAATATTAATTCTGTATCGGTTTTTATGAAAGAACCGATACTAAATCGGGAAAATCAAAACCATAAACACTTAGTAACGGTTTTTATGAAAGAACCGTTACTAAGTGTTCGATTTAGTATCGGTTCTTCCATAAAAACCGTTACTAAGTGTTCATTTTTAGTAACGGTTTTTATTAAAGAACCGTTACTAAGTCCAATTTAGTATCGGTTCTTTCATAAAAACCATTACTAAGTGTTTATGTGCGATTTTCCCGATTTAGTGTCGGTTCTTTCATAAAAACCGATACAGCATTAATATTTAGTATCGGTTTTTTTGTTAAAAACCGTTACTAAATCCCTTAATTTTGAAATTTTTTTCATTTATTTTTGTAAACGGGTTGCAAACGTCACAAATGTTGTATATGAAACACAAATAATGCATACAAATCTTGATAATAACATATACCAAATGTTTTTTGTGGAAGCTCTTATATGTACCGAAGATTGGATCCGATATGCTCCACCGGTTGATCCGAAAGAAAATTTGGAAATACTTGACAAGCTTGAAGAAGGTATTATAATTTATAACTGTTTTTTTACTTTTGTTTATTCATTTATTTTATGATATTTATTATGAGAGTTTAACTAAGCTTTGTTCCCTGTTATTTTTCAGAAGTTTCAAAGATGGAGATGGAGTTGCCTCGTGATAATCCCTAGTATATCATGATTTAGTAATGATATTTTGATTATGATGCATTTTGATGATGCATTTTGAGACTTGAATTTAATTTCTTATCTTTATGTTTAGACTTTAGACTATGCTTTTGATAATGTGTGTTGTTGCTTTTGATGATGTGTGCTCACTGGAGAAATTATGCACTTTAATTTTCATTTTGAGTATGTATTAATGATGTATCTTGATAATATACTTTTATACAAATTAAAATCCGGTTTAAACCAAATAAACCGAATTAAAAATCGGTTCGTTCGGTTCGGTTAAATTTCGGTTCAGTTCGTATGAGCCGGTCGGTTCGGTTCTTCAATTTTCAATTCGGTTTATATTCGGTTTTGTTAAACCGGTTCGGTTTGGACCGAACCGGCCAAATGAACAGCCCTATGATTGAACAAGGATGAGAGTTCTTATTCGCAAGTTTGCCCTTGAGATGATACCATAGTAGATTTAAAAGACTGTGTAAATAGCCTCTCGATCTGCTTGGGTTCGAAGATGAGGTTGTCATTTACCAAGAGTGAGTTAATGGCATTATTTTGCCTTTTAGAAGAAGCGAGGGCGTGAAAGTAGGCAGTATTTTTGTTGCCTAACTTTATCCAGTTGTAAGATGAACGTTATTGACATTTTTCCTCACTAATTTTGACAAGGTAGAAGATCCTTGTTCTAAGATCAATTCGCAAATGAATTTCTGTATCCGAGAGGATCCTAGTCTCTTCGACTTTGTCAAGAATGTGAAGGAAGTATTTAGCCAGAGAAAGATGTCCATTAAAGTATTTAAATTTCTCTTGTGACCAAGACTTCAAAGATTTAGTAAGGTTTGCTAGTTTACAAGCGAAGACCTTGACTTTGTTTGGGCCAATAAATCGACATGCCCAATTGTTCTTTACCATAGTTTCACATTCGGTGTGGTTCATCCAATACCGCTCGAATTTGAATTTCCGAATAGTGTTATTTGGCTTAGAGATGGTTAAGAGGAGAGGGGCGTGATCCGAGGCTGTGTTAGGTAGATCCCAGAGAGTAGATACCGAATCCAAAGTTAGAAAGTGATCGGAAATGAATGCACGGTCTAACTTAGAGAAAGACGGGTGAGGTCTATGGTTTGACCAAGTATATTTCCTTCCAACTAATTGTACCTCCGTTATAGCAAGTTCATTAACAACATGATTGAACTCGCATAAAAGAGGTAGGGAGATGTTTCCTGATGATGAGTCACTAAGGAGCCTATGGAGATTAAAATCTCCCATTAAAATCCAAGGTAGATTGAGTGACTCATTTATTAATTTAAGTTCGGTTAAGAATTCATGTTTAAGATTTGCATCAGTGGGGCCGTACACATTTGATAACAAGAATTTAAAACCATTATTTGCTAAGAGCACAACATTGAGAGAGAAGTCAAGCTCGAAAGCATTAATAAGTGTGAATGATTTTTTCCAAGCGGTTAGGATTCCGCCTCTCATACCATTTGTATTTTTAGAAGAAAAAGAAACAAAAGAAGAAGGACATAAAGAACGGAACTTAAAAAAAGAGGGGTTACACCATTTAGTTTCTTGTAATCCAAAGATATCACATTTAGAGTCCAAGATACAATCCTTAACAGTAGAACATTTTCTACTATTGCCTAACCCCCTTTCATTCCAACAAACAATTCTAGTACAATTCAATTAAAAAAGATAAATTTCCATAAAATAGAAGAAATTCCTAGAGATTGTCCAATCAATAATCATCGAGATCGAAGTCCGAACTCCTTGGGAGCTACCTGCATTTTTTGCCAAAGATTTGTCACTATAACATATTATTGAATTAGCATGTTTATTTGCCTTTTTAGCAATGCTTTTACTTTTTTTCAATTATACTTTAATTTGTCGAATGGTGATATTCATGGATAGACAGAAGTTTGAGATGAGTGGTTGAAGGTTACTAGAATTACACAGAAGACTAGAAGGATTTGTCTCCTGTTTAATAATACCTACACACTGCCTGACCTTGAGAACCAAGTTAGGAGAAAGAGGATTTGACATAAGGCTTTCCTCATCTAGTAAGTGTAATAGGCATGCCTTTTTTAGATTTTCCCTAATAAGGTTGTCATTTGTTTTATTCCTTGTTTTTTAACCTGGCCCACTGGAACCGATCCATCATGGAAACGGACTTGCTTTTTAATCCTCTTCGGTTTTGCGTGTTGGGCCAGAGGATGGAAAAGCAAAATAGATAGGGAAGCCTTTGAGAAATTGTTGGGCCTTTTTAAATATAGTTTTGCTTTTTTTTATGTAATTGTGATGGTGTTATGCCCTAGGCCAAAGTATTTGTGACCTAGATGATGGATTGTAATAACAAACATAATATTTATTCTAAGATATTTCATATAATATGTGCGTATGGGTTATTTTCATATAATTAAAATAGACCATGAATATGCAATTCAGCTTTATGTCATCAAAGTGCGTGACTTTGATAGTAAAACTATAAAGTATTATGAATGTTATTCTAAATTGTCCCTGGTCATTTATAGGATATTTGTGGAGACAAATATACTTGCGGATATAAATAAATATATATTTATATACAAGCTATAAATGTACACCAGTATATTAGTTGACTGATGATCATGTTTTACTGATCATAGATAAATAGTTATCAAGTCATTAACATAGGTATATGTTAGAGACCATATACTGGACTGACCCGCCATAAGAATGCTACATGTTTTATGTCATTAGCGATTCTTGTAACATAAAGTATTTATAGTCGTTTGACTTGAGATTGTCTCGGTTCCCAGCATGAGTAATTTTATACTTTAATATAATCTAACACTGCCTTTAACCGGGTGGTCATAACGGTTATAATTAGGTATATAATGAATCATGTAGAGGGATGAGTGCAATCAAGACGGGATTTGTTCCTCTCATAAATGAGAGAGATATCTTTAGGCCTCTTGATGAATTGAACTGAAGAAATGTATGGGCATACTCAAATGAATTAATAAGAGTTATTAGTGTTATTTGTTCTTGTTCAGTTTAATTCGGGATCAAGAAATATTAATCGATTAATATAAGGATGGTGTCTTACATGCCTTATGATCGATATAGATATCGCGTGACAAAGGGACTAAATACGTGATTGTTGATTAGGTAAATCGGATCACCGATATTCACTTAAATTGGGTAGTCATGATGGCTTGCTAGAGTCCGCTCATGATTTATAGACTGTCAAGTTTATTGCCAACATTAAGTGAACCTACAGGGTCACACACAAAGAACAAACTGAAACGGGCGCAGAAAATCCTAGCGACTTATATGATGAGTTGCATAGGAATGTCACAAAAGATATTGTCATCTTATGTGATAAGATGTGATATATATGTATATAAAGACTATGAGCACACAAGATCATGTAATCTAGAAGAGTCTAGATGATAATATGTGGATAATGATGAGTGATGTCATACACATCTTTTAGTGTGAATAGACATGACTCTTCACCTCTATATAAGGACATAGAGAGCTCCAAATTCATTGTACCAATGATTCTCACTCTCATTATTTCTCATTCTCTTTTATGAGACAAAAAGAGAGAAAATATCCTTTCTCATTTGTGTGACAAAATTACTAAAGGGTGCTTTCATTTTATATGACAAAAATGAAAGGGTGCAATTATATTAGAGAATTATACATCTTTTGTGAGACAAAATAAGAAGAAGAAAAAGAGTTTTCTTGTGCAAGAGAAGAACAAGCTACTAGCATATATATTGTTCTTCTTCCCGTTTTAAGAAGTTTGTTCGTGTGGATTCCGGTAGGGGTGTTCGTACTTTCGGCGCTTGTGATCTATTCGGCCTAAGAAGATGAGAACGGGTTGTTGAGAGTTTTGGTGGAGACCGATTGTGTGTGCGTTAGATGACTTCCGTACGATCCGGTCTAGACGAACGAAAAATCGGTTAGGATGGTAACCGGTTTAGAGGCGCATGGATAACACGCATGGTTTGAGCGTCACGGATTAAGCGTAATCCGAAAGGTATCTTTAAGATTTATTTCTTTGATTTAACCGATACGCACGGATCCTCGGATTGGTTTTGGATGAATATTTTTGTTTTTCCGCTACGTTATGCACGTCCGAGACCCAACAAATTGAACAAGGTCAGAGGTTCTACCTATGTCAAGCTTGACACCTGTCGGTTCCTCACCTCCACTGACCCACGCGTGGCCTTCTGCATTCTGATCTCTTTGTACAAATACCCAGTCTCCTTCCTCGTGGAGATCCCCTTCCAGACTGTTATGTATTCCTCCGTAACTTCCTTCGTTACTGCCGCCGCCAGTCTGAGAGAGAAGAACACCTTGTTCTGTCAGGATGGACAGCTGAGTTTGGGTTTCCTTGTCGTTTTTGGTTCCCGAAGGCCCACCTTTCTCTCTGATCGGATGCAGTTCTGGCGACGAGGATCTCGGTGGCGGTGGAGGAGGAGAGTTGTCGGACTGGTCGTTTTGGTCGTTCTGGGTGGATCCACCGTAGTGCTTACCTCATTGAGAATTGCAGAAAGACGTGACCGGAGTTCTTGATTTTCCGGCAAGGTCAATTAGTTCTTTAGCCAAACAAGATTGACAGCTAGCTATGTTCTATCTCGCCGGACATAAAAACTATATGATTAGTTCCTTTAATTGTGCAAGAGGAAATTATTAGCATTCTCATTTCTACCAAGGAAGTTTTATATTAGCATTCACATTTCTACATTTTTGGAAACAATGGCCCGTGCCAAGGGCCTCACAAGCGAAGACTTGACACCTACCCTTCTAAGCATCCCAATGGACTGTCGGACTCTCCTTGACCCTCCAATTTCCACCACATATACTGTTAATTTTGTTCGCTCGGTCTTTGTCCAGTCTAACGGAACCAATCTCATGGCCCCAAATGAGCTTTCAAAGACGTGAGCCTTAATTTCAAAATCTATATATATATAGCTAAGAAACAGTCCTTGGGAGTTACAAACATGAATTTATCCGACATATGATATTAGACTTTCATTCAACGGACTAAAGGTTCTTATTGCCGGATCACTGAGGTTCGCGGCATACGAGACTGATTTCGGGTGGGTAAAGCCGCATTTACACGTAGGCATGCCAAAACATGAAATTTGATGGAGAATATATGAGTGTTGGGAGAGAAGAGGGCACGGTGCAACTCACGGTTATACTTCAGGGAGGAATGGAGGAATTTGTTCGTGCCTTTGATGAAGGCTTTCAACCTTAAATGTAACAATCTCAGCTTCATGGGCTTAATTTGATAATTCGAACCATTGGCAATGTCATCCTTTAAAACTGTTATCCATCCCTCATTACTTTCTTGTTATGTCATGTTTGTAATGTAAAACTGTTTGTAATATACACATCTCCCCAGCAACCCTCCCAGTCCGCCATTTATCACTGATAAATGGGGCCCACTTATTTTGAATATATGTAGGGCCCACTTACCAATGGTAAACGGCGGACTAGGAGGCTGGTAAACGGGAGATATATATACTTTTCCAAAAAAATATATATATAAACTGAAAACAAACAATATATAAAAAATTCATTCAGTAAAATATTATATAAAAATATATAAACTGAAAACAAACAATATATAAAAATTCATTTCGTAAACAGTATATATTTTAAAAAATGAAAATAGTATATAGTATATGTAGAAACGCGAGAAAATAGTATATAATTTCAATCCTTCGATACAGAATCACTACAGTACCCGTCGTGGTTTCCCATTTCCCTTTATGAAAAGATCAAAATTATAGCTTTATCATGGCATATCTCATTTTCCTTAAAAATCTGAATGCAAGTGGTTATTATTCTAGAACAAAATTTGTATTCTTCTTTTACATTAAAATATACTTCTTTAGAATGAGCAGCAATCATGAATAATGATATAAAAAATAGTTATTTCCTTCCGTCTGTGTTGATATTGTGCAATTATTATTAGCATAACCTGAAACAATAGAAAACTAGCAATTATATTCTTCTAATCAATTTTTTAAAAAAAATCCTGAATATTTTTGGATATGCCAAATTTTGAGAAATAATATTATACTAATCTAAAATAAATGATAAATAGTATATGCAAACAAGATTTTTCCTTGTCTTTGCGTGAATCCTTCTAGATAAACCCTTGGATAGTGTTATATAAAAGAATAAATTATAGATAGCCTATGCAAACAAAAGATCTTTTTATATCCGCACTGTTGATTTCTCCTCATAATTGCAGATACTTGTTGATAATGGGATGGAGACTGAAGGCTGATGGAGGAGGGGAAGGTATAGCCATGAGGAAAATGCTCAAGTGTTTTGCACTCTATAATAAAAAATAATAAAAATGTGTCTACAAAAATATGTTTTAAATGACGCTAAAATGTTGGAAAAAGAAGAGGATGTGGATTATGGACTTATCAATGATTTTCATCTTTTGATTCTTTTTCCTACATCTTCATTGTTTGCCTTAGTGTGCTCATTTTGATCCACTCCAATATCTAAGAATACATTATCTTTTGAGAGTTATATTAAAATCACAACTAGCAATGCTACAGACGGAAAATTACGTCTTTAAAAAGAAAATTTTGCAGAGTACTTCCGTGAAGGTCAGGATTGCAACCAATTTTTTGTGAAAATCTAGTGTTCTAACTTCTAACTCAATTTGTGTGAGCACTCAGGAATCCAACTAAATAGTGTGAACATTTAACAACAGTTTTGATGTGATGATAAATTGAACAAAAGACACTTCTCGGTTCAAACAAAAGACATTTTCTAGCTAGAATCCACAAAAAAATAGTTTAAAGTATGAGCAAATTGCTCTTTTCACAATTTTTTTTCTTTTAAAGTTGTATGAAATTATCAGTAGTCAGTACCCTATTAGATTCTACACTTCAAAGAAATTTTGAATCTGCTTGGTTACGTTTTTGCGTTTCCATATGGCTGCCTAAATTTATAAAAAATAATAATTTGATATTAGGATTTTAGTCTTTTACTATTTTTATTCTAAAATTTTATGCAATTATCAGTACTTGAAAGAGCTTGCTAACACACAAATAATTGTTGTAACCAAATACAGAATTACAATTACACATTTCAAATCCTTCTATTCTTCTACTCTCCCGCAAACCGAAAAAACAAGAACAAAAATATCCTACGTACAATCAAACACGCACAACAACTAAACATAATACTGCCCACAAATCCCCCATCAAATCAAGTACTTTTAATCATATAATAACACAATCAAACAACATTATGAATCTCTCCTCTCTACTCATTACTCGTACCACTTACAGAACCGCTACCGGTACCATTAGACTTTGCCACATAAATCTGCTTAACTCTTCCCATACCAGTACCAGTACCGGTACCAAAACCTCTCTCCTGTTTCCTTCCATGCTGGTACGAACCTCTGCGATTCCAATCATTCTTCCCTCTTCTATCATTCATGTTTCCATTTCCATTGGCACTTTTAACCGTACCACTTCTTTCATTTGCAGCTCTCGCCACAGCTGGTTTTGTACCTGTACTTTCATTTTTAACAGGCGGTATGGAATGAGAAACCGTACCAGTGGTTGGTACGGGCCGTTCTACCGGACCAAGTTCATCGTGATATTGTGGGGCCCGATTTTTGTCGGAAAGTGAGGGCTGTTCATGAAATGTTGTGGCGCGATTCATATTTGGATTCATATTTGGATTCAGATTTAGTTTTGGATTCTGACCGATTTGAAGATCGATTTGGTGCTGTTGAAGCGGAGGTAAAGAGAGGGGCAAGGAGTTGAAGGCCGGAGGTCCAGGTGCCATGTGGGGCCACATTGGTTGCATTGGCATTTCTCCTGATGCCTGTATTAAAATATTATTATAAACAATTCCATCAGATTAGATTGATTGAAACATCATCAAAAGTGCCACTTAAGTTCTAAACACAATGGAAAAAAATTATTATTTAGTTTCTCAAGTATTAAAAAAGGATCTGTTTCGAGTTTCGGAACGGAAAATTCGAGACAAACCTAAAGTATTAAAAAAGGATCTGTTTCGAGTTTCGGAACGGAAAATTTGAAAATTCGAGACAAACCTATTAAAACCTCAACTAACATAACAGATCTATTTTTCTCTCTTAAAAGAACAAAAGCTGAAAAAGACAAACATCAAACAAAACCCAAACCTGAAAAGGAGACATATCAAACATAGGCATGGGCAGAAGAGCCGAATTAGGCCTCATATGCTGCATCGGTCCACCAATCCCCATTGCCTGTCCGCCCATACTCTGTGAGACTCCTGGACCCGGTCCATGCATTAAATTCTGACAATTCACATCATTCTGCCCCACATTCACATTCTGCTTCCACTCACTAACCTGCTTCTCACCGCCACCATTAGGCATATAAGCAGGACCCGAAGCAGGCCCCACGAAACTCAGCCCGAACTGCCCGACCTGTCCAAACTGCCCGACCTGACCGAACTGCCCGACCTGACCAAACTGCCCGACCGGCGCGAAATGATTGTACACAACCATGTGCGGCGGGCCTTGGATTCCTCCCGGCCCAATAAACCCGGGTCGGTAGAACGAGTCCATTTGATGAGGGGCGTGCCAGGTGGCGACGCCCCGTTGGCTCTGGATCTGGTGGTGGGGACCGGGGAGTAAAGGGGGGTTGTTGATGTCGAAGCAGGAGAAGTGCTGCTGAGGTGGCGGTTGAGGGAATTGGGATTGGGGGCTGGCGAGCGGGGGCCACATGGAGAGGGATTGTGTGTCGACGGACAGGTCGGCGGGAAGGGCTACGGTTAGGGACGAGCAGTCTTCTGTTGTGGTTGAGTGGTTTGATTGGTTTGGTGTGTCGTTATTGCTGCTGCTTGTGGGCCCAACTGTTAAGAAAAGATTTGAAGAGCTTGTTAGCAACAAAGTTTAATTATAGGAAAATTTTCATAATAAAAAAAGCCTAACTTTTCGGAAAATTATTTAACTAATTCTTAGATGAAAAAGTAGATGGAGGGTGTTTTTTGAAAATGAAATGCTTTTCAAAGTTTTTTATTTATTTATTTTTTAAATCTGAAAACTGGGGGGGGGGTTGTAATATTCAGAAAACCTAGGGTTTTCTTTTTTGAAAATTTCCTTAATTGTACTAATATGATATTTTGATGTTGTGGGCCTGTCAGAAAAGAGTTAGTTAAAAAGCTTGATGGCAACAAAGTTAAATTATAGGCCGAATTTCATGTGTACCCTACAAAACCTCATAATTTCACATATACTGCTACAAAACTTAAAATATCACCCATAGCCGTACAAAACCACTCATATATCATGAATACCCCTACAGATTTCTTAAATATCACTAATGCCCTTAATCTTAAGGTTCAGCCAAAATCACATATACAAATTCTTACCTTATTTATAGGAGAAAAAAACCAGAAAAACAAGAAATTAGCAGTAATATTAACCTCAAATAGACATAAGGGTATTCATGATATATGAATGATTTTGTAGGGGTATACGTGAAATTATGATGTTTTGTAGGTGTCCACGTGAAATTTGGACTAAACTATATCAATATAATATTTTCCATTCTGCTGACCTGGAGTCAAGGAAGAGGAGTCAGCACCAGGAGAAACTTTGGGGTCTGACGACATCACGCTGACATCAGCAGCACTGACGTCATCACTGGTTATCGCTGCGACAGCGACGGCTGAAGCAGCTGCTTCCGCTTCATCGACCGCCTCTTCTTCTTCTTCTAATTTAACAACTTGATTATCAGATTGAGTTTTTGTGCTGTCAAAGAAACAGATGGGTTCCAACTCGGTCTTGGGTGGACCCGGTCTAGACGAACCCGGTGCGCCAAGTCCGCTCGATGATGTGGCGGACCGGGTAAGTGGCGGTAGGATTGTCGGTGATGTCACTGCTCCTGGATAAAGAAAAGTGAGTTTAGAATTCAGAGTCTTGAGATTATTATATTTTTAGTATTAGACTGACCGAATTGGATTTTCTCTCCAGCAAGAAGGGAATTGATTGGGCTGGGTTTCTCTTGTATGATAGGTTTCATTGCATCGTCCAGCTGTGACTGGGTCAATGGCATAACCTAATTAAACAGACATCATATTTATTAAATATATTACTAAATAAAATGCTTTACAACAGACGTTATATTTATTAAATAAGGATTACTGTCTCAGAATTCGGCACCAAATGGTGATTTACGATCAACTGTTTTTGTTTTTTTTACTATATATTGATGTGAATGTACAAATGCAAAATTATGCAGGGGGTATAGTAAGCAAAATATATACCTGTTGATTCATATGAACATTATCCCAAGAGCCCAAAGATAATGGAGGCTTTTCAGCCTCAAACAGTAAGCTCGGCCCTGTTTTCACACTCTGACCAGACCTGAAAAGAAACGGTTCAATTTACAAAACACAGCTTTGACAAATTTACGAAAAAACCCCTTAAGAAAGACAAAACGTACTTGGTTGCATCGGAAAGTAGAAGAGGTTTGGAGCTTCTGGAAGGTTCTGCTTTAGAAAGACTAGTTCTCACATTGGATTCCATGCTCCCTTTATTATTATTTCTGTTGAAATTGGAGCGGATTACCGAATCTTGATGCTGTTTACGTGATACCTAACATTTTTAAATGCAAAAATTTAAAATAAGAAAAAGGAAATAAATAAGCATTTATTTATTACATATTTGAGAAAAATATACCTTTTGCATCCTGGGTTTGGGCTTGATTTCTCTCTCCTTCTCTCTCTCCCGTTTCTCTCTCCTGTCATTCAACATTTGCTTCTTAGACCTCACCTCAATAAACCCATGCTCATCGCTCGGAACCTCGATTCCCTGCTGCTCAAAAACCCTAACGACCCCACTTTGCATCACAGAATCCGAAACCCCATACAATCTAGGGTTAGGGTTAGGGTTTCCCTCATTCCTTTCGTTTCTCTCGTTCGGTTTCTCTACTGGCTCAGCAGCAGCTTGATTCTCTCTCCTCTCACCGGTCTCACGAACCCTAAACTCAGTTCTTCTGATGCTTCTCTTAGGCCGTCTGTTATTATGAAAGCCTCCTCTTGAGTCCTTGCGTGAGATTTCAGTCGCTACGAACCTCGTACCGGTTTCTCTCCTATTATTATTGTTATTATTATTATTAATATTTATATTATAATTATTATTATACCCATATCTACCTCTTGTACTGGTCGAAGGGACTTTATTAGAAACCCTAGTTTCAGAAACCCTAGTATCAGAAACACCGAACTGTACCTGCACTTCAGTCTCTTTATTAGCAGCAGGTTTCTGCAAAATTCTTTCTTTCGGTTTCTCTTGCTCTTTATTCTGCTTATTCTCCAACAAACTCAATTGCTGATTATTTCTCACCACCTTCTCTTGAGTCAAGTTTCTAGAAGCTTCCGTATTCCTTTGTTGAGGCACCACAACAGAAGCAGTAACCGGGTTCGGATTCATTACATACGTGTTAACAGGTCGAATAAAACTTTGAGAAGGAATAATTGCTTGGGACGCAACTGGTGGCGCGTAGCGTAATTGGCCGAACTGAAATAATGGACCTTGATGAATTTGAGATAAAGCAGGATTTAAATGCGAGTGTAAATGAATGGGCATTTGTATCGATCCGATTTGAATAGCTGGAATTGGGGTGGGAATTAAAGACGGGCTGGAAAATAACCCAAATTGAAGGTTTAAGGGCATTTCACTCTGACTAGAATGTATTATCGGTTTGACTTGAGACGAAATCGGAGCGGGTAATCCAGTAATACTACTGGTGGTAACTGGAATAGGCGCAAGTGGCGAATTCAAATTCACACCTTGATCGAGAGATAATCCGCTGAATTCCTTCTCTGTTTCCTCCAAAACTTCGTTGCTAACCAGTCCTTTAACAGATTCAGATTCCAAATCCAAATTATTTCCCATTTCAAACTCTTCGGTGTCGTTTCTGGGGATCTGAACCTGCACCCCCTCATCAAATCCAAGAATAATCTCTCCATCGTTAATCTCTTCATTAATCTCCCCATCATTATTATTAATATTATTGTTATTATTTTCGTCCTCTTGAGCCCACTCGTCAGACGCCATGTCAGCAATTTCTGACAGAGGAGGAGTCTCAGCTGAGGTGGGCGGAGCGGGCAAGTCATCAATCTCATCGTGCGAATTTTGCGGGGGCGAAACCGGGGGACTCGTGACAGAAACACTCGACTGAGAATCAAACCCAGCCTCCTTCTCTTCTGTCTCCTCCTCTAAATGAACACTACTAACAACAGAAGTACTTTCAGTTTCCGTTCTGACTTGAGAAGTACTCTGCTGAGGCGCGTCGAGATACGGGTCCCCGAATTGCGTCCGCAAAGCGGATGAAGTGACAGCTGGCGGAGGAAGGACGCGAGGCTGGCGTAAACCCAACCGTGACGACCTGTTAAACGAAGATAAACTCTCATTCATTTCGTACTGGAAATTGTTAGAGGGCGTCCAGCCCACGTCCCCGAACCGATCTCCGTCAAGAAATTCATTGTTTTCCCATGTTTGAACATCAGGGGTATTTTGGTCTTTTCTCACGGACCCACTTTGCCTAATGGGTCCGGATCCGGGTCCGCGGTATGAATAGTACGAATGAGTTTCGCTTCTTTCCACAAAACCTGAGTTAATATTGATATTATTGTTATTACCAATGTTGTCTCTTTTGGTACCGAACATTGAAGAACTGGTACCAGAACCGTTATCGAAATACCGATGCATGGATGAAGAGTCTGAGGAGGCGGTGTTGACTCGGTCAACCTCTCTATCTCCAAAATGACTCATATCATTGTTGTTGGTAATATTAATATCATTATTATTAGCATTATCATTATTATTATTATTAATTTCTTCTCTTGTGTTTGACTCAGCTCGTCTTTTTGCAATTTTGGCCTCTAATTCCAGCAATTTCTGTCTAGCAGCTTCCTTTCTTCTCTCCTCCTCCAAAAAGATCCTCTTTCTCTCTTCCTCTCTCGCAATCCTCTGTTCTTCATTCCTTTTCACACTCTCTAACTTCTCTTGCTCAGCCAGCCAAGCGGCTCTCCTCACCTCCTCTTCCTCTCTCTCCACCCTCTCTCTCTCCTCCCTCAGAACCCTCTCTCTCTCCTCCTCCTCCCTCCTAGCCATCTCCATTGCTCTGTTTCTCTCTTCGTTCACCCTTTGTCTCTCCATCTCTTGCATTCTCAAAATGTTGTCTAATTCCGCCTCGAATGATTCTCTAACTGGGTCGTGAAACTCTCTCTCCTTTCTCATCTCCTTTTTCCTCTTCAAAACGTTTAAATTTAAATCAGCGATTGGATCGAAGCTTAAATCTTCTACATAAGTCTGTGGTTTAGCAGGGCTCAAGATGGTTCTTTTTTCGCTCACCAAAAATCCTTTGCTGTTATTATTAGTATTAGAATGATGAGAAGAAGCATGCATTTTGGTACCAGAGTTATTATTCTGAAACAAACTTGAATTCCCTCTGTTGTACCGACTATTCGAATTATAATTATCTTCCGACCCATTATTATTATAATTATTATTGTACGACTGGTTTTTCGAATACCAATCCTTATTTCCATTATTATTATTATAATTAAACTGTGCATTATTTCCTCTACCAGCACTATAAGGCCTGTTCAAATTATCAGAAGCAAATCTCTCTCCTCTCTGATTCTGCACTGGAGATCTCCATGAAACATCACGAGTAGTTTCTTTAACAGGAAAGACTGAATCTTTCCCAAACGGGTCTCTGTAAAACTCCTTAAACCCACCATTCGGTTCTAAATCTCTGCTAGCTGTATCGTAAAAATCTCGATTTAAACCAGATTCATGCTTTGTAAATCCAGTCCTTTCTCTCTCAGGCAGACTGAGTCCTGTATCACGCTCATCATCAGCCCAGTCTGATTTGTACTGAACTCTGACGATCGGTAAAGGACTCGGAAAAGAATCTCCAGCCTTTCTTTGCTTCTCAAACTCATTACTGTCACCTTTATCCTGTGAATTACTTGAATAATTTCGCTGGGGACGCATTTGGGGCCGCATATCCATTAAAATCGGAGATATTGGTCGTCTCTCTGAACCCTCTTCACCCAAAACCTTCTTCTTTTCAGCTCGATTGGATCCGTTCTGTTTAGAAGGAGGTGTATAAGTAGCTGCACATAAGGTCGGGAAATCCTCGCCTTTCAAGATCACAGCTTTATCCGCAAAACTCTGCAATTGAGACGCTGCTGGCACAACAGCTCCGCCCATCTGAGAACCTGGAGCCGTACCAGTGTTCGAATCCTTAAAACCGGTCGGTTTGGTCCATCCAACAGTGTGTGTGCCAGGTCCCGGCCCGAGACCGGTCCTTCCCTGTACTGCCCCAGGTGCAGCCGGATCGAATCTCTCATGCTCTTTCCTCAGCGACGGAAGATTCAACGGTGGCGGTACTGACAGCTTCGCGGCGGCTTTGGGCCGGGATAACACCACCATCCCCCCACCGCCGCCGCCGCCGTAGCTTCCGGCATGCCGGCCGTAGCGAGGTTGGTTTCCACCGCCGCCGCCGGCGAGGGAGGCGTTGGTGTTGTTGTTGCGAGCGCCGTAGGATTTGTTGTTGGGGTTAACAGAGAGGAATTTGTTGGCGTGGTGAGCCATGGCGATCCGGAACCAAACCGCATGAAGGATTCACGAACCCTAATTAGGGCTTAGTTAGGGTTTCGGACCGGTCGGAGAAGGAGAAGGAGAAGAAAAAGAAGAAGAAAGGGAGAGATGATTGAATCGAATGAATGGAAAAGGAAAAGAGAGAGGAGAGGAAAGGAGACGCAATTGCAAATCTAGACTAGAGACGACTTGAGCTGAGCCAAATAGAGCCGAGCCGAGACTGAATGGCTCTTCAATTTAGATACGACTTGAGCCGAGCTGAGCCGGGCCGAGCCGAGCTGAGTTCAGTTGGGACGGAATGGGACTTTAAATGGTTCACTGACAGTGGGGGTATACGGTTACTGAGGTTTGATGTATGCTATTTTGACAACTAAAATGGCTCCTTGAGACTATTTAAAATAACTTCGCTCTAATATCAATTTACCCTTATTTATTAGAAATATTCTTGAATCATACTAAATTTACTCTGCTTAATAATTAAATAGACATTAACCAAATTAGAAACAAATAAATACAATATATTACATCTTTAAAGTTCAATGTTAACATATATTAAATTACAACATATAAAATTATTAATATACATACAACACATAATAAAAAAATATTATATAATAAAATAAATTAATATGTGATATTAACTTTTGTCTATTATTTTAATTATTAATATATACTAATTTATTTTAATATTAATATATACTTAACTAAATATTTTAAAATTTAATCAAATTACAATAAAAAAGCATTTTGTCATTATAATATATAATATAATGTAATAATTATTTTACTATATGTTGTATTTATATATTAAATGTTAGAATTGAATTATAGACAATATATATCAAATTTATTTGTTACTAATTTTGGTAGAGAGAGATTTCATTATTAGAGAGAGTAAATTTGGAAGAATAATATTGAAATAATAATTGATATTTATAATTAATAAGGTTAAAATTGACATTGGAGTAAAAAAAAATCGAATTATGGACGAAGCAAATTTAGCCCTCAAAATAATATTAAACGAAAATAAATAGTTGACAGTGATACAATAAAGTGTACTAATCAACAGGATAAAGGCTTTTTAACCAAAAAGGAAGGAAAAGTGAAGGAATAGTCAAATTTACTTTAAATAGAAAGACATGTCATTGTGGTGCTAGTGGCAAACTCATAAATTATCCTGCATTTTGGAAAAGTTTAGTTTTTTTTTTTTCAAATGGATAAATATAACGATTTATATTTTTGCTTTCTTTTCGCCACAGCCTACAGATGAGATAAATTATAATATTTTGTATTTTGCAATTATAATACACCATGGAAAAAATATATAAAAGTCAATAAATATTTTCAAAGACAACAATTACATCATATTTAATTTAAATAACAAAGAAAAGAGACAATGAGACTTGAATCGAGGACCTTTTTTACTACATGAAATACATTCTATCAACTCGGGTTAACGTTTTCCCTTCTTTTAAATAGAAAGTGTGCATTTTGTTTAAAGCGATCTGATGCTGCATAATACGACGGACGTAACCTGTCGTAGCGCGTCATTCATTATTTCGCGAAAAAATACTATATAGAGATAATAAACAGTATATAAAATTAAGTATTCATTTTGTGTAAACAGTATATAGAGAGGTAATAAATAGTATATACGTAAAATAGTGAAATATTATATAGGAAAAAATAGTATATTGAAAAACGGAAAAAATAGTATATACAAAATTATGTAAAAGAGGCAATAAATAGTGTTTTGTGCGTACTTTATCCTGTTGCGCTTTCACTTCATTTTTTAAATATCAAATTGGTTATAAATTATCCAAAAATGACAATACATCAAGTTCCATAAAAAATAATTTCTACAATAGAATAGTCAATTTAGTTCATAAATTGGTGTTGACTGAGTTTAACTCGAAAAAACTATTGATAAATGTTCGCTCAAATTCGAAATGAGCGAGCTCAGGTCATTTACAACAAACTTAATTTATATATGTGAATTGGACTATTTATAAAGTTTATAGGTCGATGGTTTTCAACGTCTATTTTGATGCCTAGTCTAATCTCACTTTTGAAATTCAGATAAGAATGATAGGAAAGAAAGGGAATTATTGGGTTCGACTTAAACCGATCACTATTGAATGCTGCTTTTAGTTCGAAATGACTGAACTCAGGCTTAATCGATTGAGTTCGGCTTATTGACACTATCTCAATCTCAATATGTAAATAAGTCAACTTTTATCACTTTTAGTCACAATATATTTCTCATATCTCGTATATAAATAATTTTATATTAAATTGCAAATTTTCAATAGGCGTCATAATATAAAAAATAGATCATTTTATTTTAATTTGCAAAACATAAAATACAATTCATTTTTATCTTATATTGAAATGGAAAAACAAATCCAACTCTTCAAATTTCATCATGTGCAAACTTCATATTCCATATCCTAAAGCCGACCAAACTACTTTACACTTTTTTCCTTCAAGCCCATGGGTGTTGTTTCATTAAACTAAGAAGAACAGTAATTCAATATATTACATACCCAAAAAAAAAAAAAAATAGCAAAAACCAAGAAACAAGAAAAAAAAAAGGTTCAGCCTGAAAAGGCCCTTCTTACAAAAACCAGACGCCGACACAGGAAAAAGACAGGTAAACAACCCATTAACAAAACTCGGCAAAAACTGACTTTTTTTTTTGAATGACAAAAAAAAAAAAAAAATTAATTAAGGAAATGGTCAAGTTTTAAAAATATTTGCAAAAGTAGTCATTTCGCCCAGCCGTCGCGCGAAACACAAGTAGTTTCGCCCAGTAACGGGGCGAAACAGAGCGCAATCCATTATGGGCGAATTTGCTTAATTAACCATGTTTCGCCCAGCAGTCGGGCGAAACAAAGACTGTTTCGCCCGGTAGCCTAGCGAAACAAACTATTATGCATATTTTGGGCTTAGCCCAGCCCATCTCTGTTTCGCCCACCGGCTGGGCGAAACAGATCAGAGTTTCGCCATCATTTGGCGAAAACAAATTGCCTCTCCACCAAAAAAAATAAATAAAAAAGCCTAAAAAGGGAAAAAATTAAATAGCCTTTTTACATGGAAAAAATAAATAAAATAAATCTGAAGACAAAAAAATAATAATAAATAACTTATTTTTATTTAGAATTTCTTTTTTATATTGAAATGACAACTCTGTTTTTTTAGTACATAAACATTGATTTAACATGTTAGGTTATAGGAGGAATCTAAGTTTTTTTAGGTATACAGTTTAGGGTTCAGATATAGGGTACTAGAGAATATTTACTTTTTCAGATTGAGACAATTTAGCTTTTTATTTAGTAGGTAACATTGATTTAATATGCTAGAATATAGGAGGAATCTAAGTTTTTTTAGGTATACAGTTTAGGGTTCGGATATATAGGGTACTAGAGAATATTTACTTTTTCGATTGAGACAATTTAGCTTTTTATTTAGTGGGTAACATTGATTTAACATGCTTTAGAATATAGAAGGAATCTCAGGATTTTTAGGTATATGATTTAGATTTCTATTTAAAGAGTCTTCTTATTATACTTTATCATCAAAAAATTAAATCTCATAAGTCTCTCTTGCAAACTTCTTCCTTTCCTTATTTCTCCTTATCAAGAAAATGCCACAAAATTCTGAAATTTTTCTATATTACAATGGTCAAATTGTTCAAGATTCGAGCGGATACAATTACGCTCCACAAGAAGGTATTTTTCTCCCGCGTAGTAGAAATAGAAATTATTATAGATTGTGTTTAGAAATTTATGCTACCACCGGTTGGCCTAATAGTGACGATCTTAAAATTAGTTGTAGGTTTCCTTACCGTATGAATGATTGTTTGTATTTTAAGATAGTCAAAATTTCGAATGATTCACAGTTAACTAGTTTTGCTCAGTACATCAAATATGGTGAACACGGTTGGCCTGAATTAGAAATATACGTTGAACGCATCCAAAGTAGAGAATCCTATGTAGGAACTAGTAGTAGATCAAATGTACCTTTTAATGATGACGAGCTTGAGAGGTTAGAACCTGTAATAAATTGTGATGAAGATGAAGTGCCAGAAATGGAAGAAGGCAACGAAGATGAGTTTGAAAATGTTGAAGACGACGAATATGATGAAGATGAAGTGCAAGAAATGGAAGAAGGCGACGAACCAGAAATAGATGTTATGAACAATTATACGGAAGTGGGTGAGATGGTTAGTGTAGGAACTTTCGGTAATCCTCCGGCGAAAGAGTTTGAAGATACTACTATGTGGAAAGAAGCGAAAATCGATATCTTGTATGGTAAGAGCGTGCATGCGAGTAGCGATGATAGTTTGTATGAGGGACAGACGTTCGACACGAAGCAGAGCTACAATCGGCCGTAAAATTATACAGCGTCATGCATCACCGAGAATTTGTAGTCTTAAGATCGAACAAAACGCTCTACACTGTAGTCTGCAAGCTACAAGATGACCGCGCTGGCTGTGATTGGAGGCTGTATGCATGCAAAAATAAACGACATGTGTTTGAGATTAAAAAATTTACACAACCACACATATGTGTTAATCAACAACCTAACAACGACCACAAACAATTAACAAGTGCATTTATTGCGGGGCTAATTCTAGATGTCGTTAGAGCAGATTTAGCAATTAAACCAGCAACCCTAGTGGAAACCGTCAAATTAAAATTTGAATATACCATATCATATTGGAAGGCTTGGCACGCAAAGCAACACGCGCTTAGATTCTTGTTTGGCGATTGGAAGGGGGCATATAATTTGCTTCCTGAATTGATGGCAGTAATATATTCAGCAAATCCTACTACTGAATATTCATTTTGGAGAGGTCCCAAAAACCGTGCGGTGAGGAGGAGTTCGAAGGTCTTTTTTGGGCATTTGGTCCATCACTTAAAGAATTTGAGTTTTGCAAGCCTGTCATAACAGTAGATGGAACATTTCTAACCGGAAAATATCAAGGATGCTTATTGATGGCAGTCACTAGTGATGCAAATGGCCAATTATTTCCCTTAGCTTTTGCTTTAGTTGATAAGGAGAGGGTAGAATCGTGGGGTTGGTTTTTTGGGTGTTTGGGTACTTTGATCGGCCATCGCAAAGGTTTATGTGTGATTTCGGATAGGCATGCCGGAATAATTCGTGCAATGAAGGATGACAGATTGAAATGGAAGGAACCTAACAGCTATCATCGTTATTGCATGCGGCATTTAGAAGCAAATTTCAGTAGCGCTGTATCAGACAAAACATTCGTTAAATTGATTGTACCACTAGTTAAGGCGCCCACCAAATTTAAATTTAAGAAGCTATATAAAATATTAAAGGATAAAAATAATGAGGCGTGGGAATGGTTAAATAAAAAAGATAAATCAAAATGTGCGTTCGCGTATGATACAGAAGGTCGCCGGTGGGGTATTCCTACTAGTAATCATGCAGAAGTGATGAATTATGTTTTTAAGGGTATGAGGAAGCTTCCTGTTACGGCTATTGTGATGGAGACATTCTACAAGCTGAATAGTTATTTTGTCAACAAGCGCGAGATAGCTGCAAATTTGGAAATGAATAATAGAATGTGGGGAAATGAAGTGATGGAAAAAATGGAGAATAAAATAGTTAAGGCGCGTGCGCATCGAGTCACTACCTTCAATGTCGAAAACGGTGTTTATGAGGTGATAACAGGATCTAGTGGTTCCAAGGTAGGGGGAAAGAGCTTCCATGTGAATTTCAATGAAGGTGTAAATCGCGGTAAAAACGTCGTTGAGTTTCACACAATTTAACAAAACAATTTATATTTCCCTATTAATCAATTACGAGTATGAGTGGTAATGAATTTAGGGGTCGAACACAAGGAGGATGGCCTTGAGATATTAAAATTCTTTTCAAAAGTATATCTTGTTTTTGTTCAGGTGTTGCAGACTGTTTTTTTTTTTTTTTTAGAAGATTATTGACGTATTAGATGGAATTGGAGTAAATTCGTACACACTTCCCTTAAAAATTCTTTAATAATAGTTCCAAATATCCAAAAATTGCAAATGATATGTCAATGGAAAACAGAGAATGAGATCTTCACAATGCAAGGTGAAGCAATTATCACTTGAGTTCATATGATTATGTAATTTTTGTTTTAGTTCACACTTTTCAAAATCAATCAGCAAGGTTGTTCATAAAATCACAGAAAATCGAAAGTTATTTCAAAAATCACCAAAATTTAACAGAACTTAGGGAAGCAAGTTCAGATTATGTGGTAAAAATCTCAGATCAAAATGATTGATATTCCAAAAATTATGGTCAAAACTCAGAACATATGACAGGATTGGACAGAGAATGGTATGTGTTGTCAAAAGAGGGTGGAATTCAAATTTTATCCAAATAACAACTCAATTAAAATTCAGATTAAGAAACTACACTTCAAAATGAATTACTGAGATTTAGATTTTTTATTTATAGGAATTTTCTACTAATTTCTAAAAATCGTAGAAAAACAGTCAGAATGAAAAATCAAGAACATGAAATTAAAAAGTCAAAACTTTGCACAGATTTTTTTCTTACAAATTTAACATAAAACCATTGGGCACATATTATATGAAACTTGTTCTAAAATATCTAAAGAAACACAAAATATTTTTTTTATGATTTTCTTTGATCAGATCTGAAGTCAAACAATTTTTTTACTGAAACTGACAGAAATAAAATGCAGAAAATTGTATTTTTGAATTAATAGGATAAAAGTAGGGATTTTTAAGGCAATTTGATCAAGAATTGTATCATTAATCACTAAATATTCAGTTTATCAGATTTGGCACAAGTTTGAATTATTTCCAACCAGAAAAATTCAGTAAATAGATCAAAATTTCAGATCAAACACCAATCAACCAACTAGTGTTTGATCTCAATTTTTGAACTAAAAACTTCACTAAATCAAGCAAAAACCTCAACCAAGATTCAAGATGATAAAATGGACTAACATGCATGAAAAATTCAGTTCTAAATGACCTAATTAATTCAACCAAATCGATTAAATCAAGAAAAATCCAGATTTAACAGCATATTATGAACAGTACCAAATCAGTCAATTTAATTCAAATTAAAGCAAGATTTCAAACAATTCTATCACAAAAAGCCTATCCCTACAAGATTCTACTCACACATGATAAGATCAACCGAAATTAGGCATGTGTTCATCATGTTCTTTTATAAATTGGATCTTGTGATCTAAAATTGAATACAAGAGATTAAATGAAAATTGGATCGAACCGAGACGTGGAAGATCAACCAGAAACTTCCTTGAGCCGATTTGAACCTCCAACTGATGCTTGATTCCAGCCGAACCGATCAATTGCCTTTTTCACCCAAATCAGCCCGAATTGGTGAATTTCACTCAAACTCGAAAATTGAAGCTCGAAAAGCTCTGAGATTCAATAATGGAGTTACTGAAGCTTAAAGAAGATGATTGGAGAGTAATGTGTTGAAAGAATTTGGAGAATGGAAGAATGATCTTTGATGAATGGGTTGATCGGTCGAATTTATAGAGAGGCTGGTCTGGAGAGTGGGGGACAAACCGAGCGATTCCATTGGCTCAGGCAGGTCAAGTGGGGTGTACTGAAGATCTGAACGAAATTTCGTTGAATTCGGTTGAGATTTGATCCGGTTTTGAATCATCGAATTTTCATCTGTTTATCGCGCGAACTGAGTTCAGTTTAGCTGCGATTTGAATCGTATTACTGAGACTGACAGTGGGCCCCTTCATAATAAGTTGTGATGAAATGAGTCGTTATCGCGTGAAACGAGTCGCTGTTTCCGTTTCCACACTCTGCGTTTTTAACCATCTTTCTGATTTTCTGTGGCGAGACAGGTCGAAACATGCGAAACGAGTCATCTTCTTATTCATCCTTTGGCGCTGAGTTTTGAATTGATTATCCGGATTTCTTGCGACGAAACGAGCTGCAGCTTGCTTGAAACGAGTCACTTTTGTGTGAGCTGATGCTGACTCGTTATAACTCGTTCTGATGATCTGGTGTGGCGAACCGGTTTGAATTGTGTGAGACGAGTCATGACTGATGAAACGAGTCATCTTCTTCTTCAGAATTGGCGCTGAACCTCTTCTCTCGATCTCCTGTGGCTTGCGATCGTGTAAGTCGTCCTAAAACAATCCTCGACGACGTGTGTAAGTTGCGAATTTGGATTTTGGATCGATTTTTCTCTTGGATTTCGGACCCGTTTACCCGTTTCTCACTACCATCGATTAGAACTTGTGATTCCGTACATTTCACCGTAATTCATCAACCCAGATCTCTTCTCCATCTTCTCACGAATCTACAGGGCTTTCAATGGTTGAAAACCGTTGAGTAAAACTCGAGTTTTGCTGTTTTGAGTATCATCGGTTCGCTGTTCCCCCATTGCTGACCAGAGTGTGCAAATCGATCTTTTTCTCGCATTTCACACAACGAAATCCAAAAATGTGACTCAGGCTTCGTTCTCAACTTCCTCACGATAATCCTCAACCATTATAGTTCCCCAATCTGCCTCGAATCCAGAGAATTTCTCCATTAACCAACTCGGTGTCAGTTTCGCGAAAAATAACCAAAAACTGCTGAACTCGTGAATCAAACTATGATTTTGAGTTGTTTTTCCATCGAATTGAGGCTTCGGAATTCATTGTGAACCTTTACTAAAGCTTAAAGACACAAAAAGAATCATCTTTACTTGAGAAAAACTGAAATGGTTGATCGAATTCGATTCAGTTCAAAAACTTGACCGTTGGATCATCAGGTTTGAAAAGTTCATTGAGGATTTCGTCGAACAGTTGATTTAACTTCAGATTTCTCACTCGATTTTGCACCATTTGATGAGTTCTTCATACGGATAGAAAGGGCAGGAAGAGAGGAAGAGAATATAGTTGGTTTTGGCTCGAATGGTGGACTGTAGAAAGCAAGGTTGCTCGAAGAAGCTTTCTCAGGTCAGAAACATGGCTGGTTGCTTTTTGGCTGGCGGATTCCGGCGATCGCCGGTGTTTTCAGAGGTGGATAATAATACCAACCGATTCGTCTCGTCGTGCTGCATCCAAGGATATGCAGTTTGATCGATTTTGAGCTTGTTTGAAAATCGGTTATTTGGGTGAATTTGTGTAGGGTTTTGGTAGACTTGGTTGGCCATCTTTGGCCCATGATTTGCAATTTGGGTCTAAATCTTCATCTTACGGCCTTTTCGCCTGTAAAATAATATAAAAAATGTATTAAGAGGTTCCAAATCATGTTTTATGAATTATAAGTATTTTTTTCATACATTTAGTGAATTAAGGATGAATTTGAGATGATAAAAACCCTAAAAATGTGTATAAAAATACACATTACAAATTCCACCACACTTAAACCAAGCTTGCCCTCAAGCGTAAATTAAAATCAAGTCTTAGGGTTTTTAGAATCAGGTTAATGTATTTTGAAAAGAAATTTAGTTATTGCCATGAATGTTATATACGAATATTTGATTATTATAATAATACACGAGGGTCGATGACTATCCATTAATAATTTCAAATTCAAATTTATTTAAAATTCCCCCATCCTTCAATTACGAAACTTTTCCCAAAAAGCAATGCCCTAATTTTGTTTTTGATAATTTCTCCCCCTAAATTTAAAATGGTGAATTTATACAAATTACCCCAAAAGTTCCAACTAACTCAACTTTCTCTTTTATAAACACGTAAAAGTAGGTATGCTATCCACTCATGTTATCAAAAGACAAGTTGTGCTTTGCACGTACAAAAAAAATCCTTCATTTTCTATTGCGGATATGTAAAATTTTGTTCTTTTTCAAGGGTTTAAAAATAATTTTCACATTTTTAAATTCTTTTTGTGAAGGGATAACAGGTTACGATTTCGGTCACTTGCTTTTAGTGCGAAAATTAGAGATGGACATACGGGTTATTAACTATGCCATGAAAGATAGGTTGAGTTAGAAAATTTTTGCGAAACTAGTGGTATTAAAAATAAGGTTTGATTTCTCAAAAGTTTTAATCACAGCATTACTTTAAAGAAAATGATTTATAATTTCGTTAAAGGGGTAAGTGAAATATTTATGAATTTTCAAAACGCTTAATGGATTTTAAATGGATATTATAAATGGAGTGAGTTGGAAAATATGGCATTCATGACAAAGGTCAAATCCTTTTGAAATTTTTCAAATCTTTTCATCATTTTCCAAAACCCTAAGTAGTTTTCAAAAATTGCTTGAAAGGGCTTAGTTTTAAAAATCGTTTCCATTTTTCAAAACTTGCTTTTCATTTTAAAATCCTCACACACACAAACTTATTACAAACACAAATAAAGAAAATGAGTTTTTAATTATTTTGAAATTTTGAAATTTTCCAATTTCTAAGAGTCTTCACATTTTTACAAGAAGACAAAACTTGGTTTTGCACAAAACCACCCCACCACACTTAAACCTTTGTTGGTCCTCAAACAAAGAGTTCAAAAATGAGAAAATTGTGGAAATTGGAAAAATTATTGGGGTTTTATGCAAAACCTCCCCCACCACACTTAAACTTTTGCGTAGCAAATGTTTAAGTGTAAAAGAGAGTTTTGTGAAAAGAAGAAAAATAAAATAAAGAAAGAAAAAATACGACCTGACGCGACGAGTTGCCTCTCGCCAAGCGCTCCTGTTTTACGTCTCGAGCTCGACGCATTTGTGTTAGCCTCGCTCAAATGGATCGTACATGTGAGCAAATCCTTGTAAGAGCTCACATGGTGGTAAGAAGCTACTTTGATCTCTTATTTGCATTTTCTTGGTTTTGTCAAGAAGTAGAAAGTTTGATCTGATTTCTTTTGGACGGGGTTTAGTTTCAAATTCGGTTGAGAGGGGCAATTTATTGTCCAAATTTACCCCTTGCTGAGGTGGAAGGTCGACGAACATTACACCACTTATTTCAAGTTTGGTGCAATGTATGGTTTGGCAAGGGATGGGTTTTGGGGAATTTTGTGGAATTTTCTCGAGGTTTGGGATGGTCGGTTCGTCCAAATTTTCAATCTTTGAGTCATGGTTTGACTCATCCTCGTCCTCGACCCATAGTTTCTCAAAAATATTTATAATTTCTTTAACCAATTCTTTGGTTTTGGTGGCACTCGACTCGTCGAAAGGTTCAACTAGTGAGTCATCACATGACTCACATTCCACATCGCTCGAAACCTTACAAAAATCAACCATTGAGTCCTCTTTTAATTCACATTCCACATCACCCGTATTTTCACAAAACTCACTCCCTGATTCCCTGTCTGACCCACATTCCCCATCAAACAAATTCTCTTCAAACTCAAAAATAGGGTTTTCTTCTTCCACAACTTCTATGAACATTTCCCCATTTCTTTGAGATTCCTCAAATTCCGATTTCTCAAATTTGAAAATTATTTTTGTAGTGCTCGACTCATCACTAGATTCAATCCCCTCTTCTTGGTCTAACTCACTTTCCCCGTAACACTCATACTCTTCAAATTCAAAACTAGGGTTCTTTACATCCAAAACTTCTTCGAACATTTCCTCATCTTTCTCATCACTTTTAGATTCCTTATCTCTCGAACCTTCACAACACTCACTCCCTGATTCCCCATTTGACCCACATTCCCCATCAAACAAATTCTCCTCCAACTCAAAGTTTGGGTCCTCCTTCTCCTCGAATTCCTCCTCTTCATCACCATGAGACTCCTCAAGTCTCACTTCTTGATTTTCAAGTTGGCACCAAGAATTCTCGTCATCTCGAGACTCCTCACCCCCGAATTGTTCAAAAACCGTAAATCCCCCATCACAAAGAGATTCCTCAATTTTTACTTCTTCAAAGACCCTAAGACCCTCATCACAATGGCTAGCTTCATCACGACAAGGTTGGATATTAGAGTCTTGAATAATGGTATGAACTTTGTCCATGTCTTTCATGAGCGAGTTCGATATGTCTAAAAAGCGTTTCTCAAAGAGGTCCAGTTTATCAAGCCATTTGTCTTCAAAAGAGATTTGAGGTTGTTGATATTCTTGGTATGGAGCGTAGTACTCGTTCTGGTGGAGGGGAGGTTGAGAGGAATGGGTTGGTGCGGCGGGCGTGTACGGGTTTTGGAAGTTCATTTGAGTTTGAAAACCCCAAGGTTGGTTCAACATTTCATCCCTCGACTCTTGATTAGACGAGTGGTTGAATAACGCTCCTTGCCCGTAAGATTTCCCGTAGAGAGGTTGTGTTTGCTGGAAGGAGCCTTCACCATTGTGCCTTCGATAGCCGTCGTGTGGCCATCCCGTCCACGTTTGTCTTCCCGTCATTGAATCTCGTTCACCTCTCGCCTTGCCAATCCATTGAAGATCTTGCGCCCTAATAACCTTTAAAAACAAGAGAGACAAAAACACTAGAGAAAATATAAGATGGGTTAGTTAAAAACTTGATGCAAGCCGCCTCCCCGGCAACGGCGCCATTTCTAAATCGCGGTAAAACCGTCGTTGAGTTTCACACAATTTAACAAAACAATTTATATTTCCCTATTAATCAATTACGAGTATGAGTGGTAATGAATTTAGGGGTCGAACACAAGGAGGATGGCCTTGAGATATTAAAATTCTTTTCAAAAGTATATCTTGTTTTTGTTCAGGTGTTGCAGACTGTTTTTTTTTTTTTTTTTTAGAAGATTATTGACGTATTAGATGGAATTGGAGTAAATTCGTACACACTTCCCTTAAAAATTCTTTAATAATAGTTCCAAATATCCAAAAATTACAAATGATATGTCAATGGAAAACAGAGAATGAGATCTTCACAATGCAAGGTGAAGCAATTATCACTTGAGTTCATATGATTATGTAATTTTTGTTTTAGTTCATACTTTTCAAAATCAATCAGCAAGGTTGTTCATAAAATCACAGAAAATCGAAAGTTATTTCAAAAATCACCAAAATTTAAAAGAAATTAGGGAAGCAAGTTCAGATTATGTGGTAAAAATCTCAGATCAAAATGATTGATATTCCAAAAATTATGGTCAAAACTCAGAACATATGACAGGATTGGACAGAGAATGGTATGTGTTGTCAAAAGAGGGTGGAATTCAAATTTTATCCAAATAACAACTCAATTAAAATTCAGATTAAGAAACTACACTTCAAAATGAATTACTGAGATTTAGATTTTTTATTTATAGGAATTTTCTACTAATTTCTAAAAATCGTAGAAAAACAGTCAGAATGAAAAATCAAAAACATGAAATTAAAAAGTCAAAACTTTGCACAGATTTTTTTCTTACAAATTTAACATAAAACCATTGGGCACATATTATATGAAACTTGTTCTAAAATATCTAAAGAAACACAAAATATTTTTTTTATGATTTTCTTTGATCAGATCTGAAGTCAAACAATTTTTTTACTGAAACCGACAAAAATAAAATGCGAGAAAATTGTATTTTTGAATTAATAGGATAAAAGTAGGGATTTTTAAGGCAATTTGATCAAGAATTGTATCAGTAATCACTAAATATTCAGTTTATCAGATTTGGCACAAGTTTGAATTATTTTCAACCAGAAAAATTCAGCAAATAGATCAAAATTTCAGATCAAACACCAATCAACCAACTAGTGTTTGATCTCAATTTTTGAACTAAAAACTTCACTAAATCAAGCAAAAACCTCAACCAAGATTCAAGATGATAAAATGGACTAACATGCATGAAAAATTCAGTTCTAAATGACCTAATTAATTCAACCAAATCGATTAAATCAAGAAAAATCCAGATTTAACAAAGATATTATGAACAGTACCAAATCAGTCAATTTAATTCAAATTAAAGCAAGATTTCAAACAATTCTATCACAAAGAGCCTATCCCTACAAGATTCTACTCACACATGATAAGATCAACCGAAATTAGGCATGTGTTCATCATGTTCTTTTACAAATTGGATCTTGTGATCTAAAATTGAATACAAGAGATTAAATGAAAATTGGATCGAACCGAGACGTGGAAGATCAACCAGAAACTTCCTTGAGCCGATTTGAACCTCCAACTGATGCTTGATTCCAGCCGAACCGATCAATTGCCTTTTTCACCCAAATCGGCCCGAATTGGTGAATTTCACTCAAACTCGAAAATTGAAGCTCGAAAAGCTCGAGATTCGAGAATGGAGTTACTGAAGCTTAAAGAAGATGATTGGAGAGTAATGTGTTGAAAGAATTTGGAGAATGGAAGAATGATCTTTGATGAATGGGTTGATCGGTCGAATTTATAGAGAGGCTGGTCTGGAGAGTGGGGGACAAACCGAGCGATTCCATTGGCTCAGGCAGGTCAAGTGGGGTGTACTGAAGATCTGAACGAAATTTCGTTGAATTCGGTTGAGATTTGATCCGGTTTTGAATCATCGAATTTTCATCTGTTTATCGCGCGAACTGAGTTCAGTTCAGCTGCGATTTGAATCGTATTACTGAGACTGACAGTGGGCCCCTTCATAATAAGTTGTGATAAAATGAGTCGTTATCGCGTGAAACGAGTCACTGTTTCCGTTTCCACACTCTGCGTTTTTAACCATCTTTCTGATTTTCTGTGGCGAGATGGGTCGAAACATGCGAAACGAGTCATCTTCTTATTCATCCTTTGGCGCTGAGTTTTGAATTGATTATCCGGATTTCTTGCGACGAAACGAGCTGCAGCTTGCTTGAAACGAGTCACTTTTGTGTGAGTTGATGCTGACTCGTTATAACTCGTTCTGATGATCTGGTGTGGCGAACCGGTTTGAATTGTGTGAGACGAGTCATGACTGATGAAACGAGTCATCTTCTTCTTCAGAATTGGCGCTGAATCTCTTCTCTCGATCTCCTGTGGCTTGCGATCGTGTAAGTCGTCCTAAAACAATCCTCTGACAGCCGTGTAAGTTGCGAATTTGGATTTTGGATCGATTTTTCTCTTGGATTTCGGACCCGTTTACCCGTTTCTCACTACCATCGATTAGAACTTGTGATTCTGTACATTTCGCTGTAATTCATCAACCCAGATCTCTTCTCCATCTTCTCACGAATCTACAGGGCTTTCAATGGTTGAAAACCGTTGAGTAAAACTCGAGTTTTGCTGTTTTGAGTATCATCGGTTCGCTGTTCCGCCATTGCTGACCAGAGTGTGCAAATCGATCTTTTTCTCGCATTTCACACAACGAAATCCAAAACTGTGACTCAGGCTTCGTTCTCAACTTCCTCACGATAATCCTCAACCATTATAGTTCCCCAATCTGCCTCGAATCCAGAGAATTTCTCCATTAACCAACTCGGTGTCAGTTTCGCGAAAAATAACCAAAAACTGCTGAACTCGTGAATCAAACTATGATTTTGAGTTGTTTTTCCATCGAATTGAGGCTTCGGAATTCATTGTGAACTTTTACTAAAGCTTAAAGACACAAAAAGAATCATCTTTACTTGAGAAAAACTGAAATGGTTGATCGAATTCGATTCAGTTCAAAAACTTGACCGTTGGATCATCAGGTTTGAAAAGTTCATTGAGGATTTCGTCGAACAGTTGATTTAACTTCAGATTTCTCACTCGATTTTGCACCATTTGATGAGTTCTTCATACGGATAGAAAGGGCAGGAAGAGAGGAAGAGAATATAGTTGGTTTTGGCTCGAATGGTGGACTGTAGAAAGCAAGGTTGCTCAAAGAAGCTTTCTCAGGTCAAGAAACATGGCTGGTTGCTTTTTGGCTGGCGGATTCCGGCGATCGCCGGTGTTTTCAGAGGTGGATAATAATACCAACCGATTCGTCTCGTCGTGCTGCATCCAAGGATATGCAGTTTGATCGATTTCGAGCTTGTTTGAAAATCGGTTATTTGGGTGAATTTGTGTAGGGTTTTGGTAGACTTGGTTGGCCATCTTTGGCCCATGATTTGCAATTTGGGTCTAAATCTTCATCTTACGGCCTTTTCGCCTGTAAAATAATATAAAAAATGTATTAAGAGGTTCCAAATCATGTTTTATGAATTATAAGTATTTTTTTCATACATTTAGTGAATTAAGGATGAATTTGAGATGATAAAAACCCTAAAAATGTGTATAAAAATACACATTACAGAAGGCAAATGCAGTTGTCAGAAACCGATACTATATCACTATCCTTGTTCGCATCTTGTAGCAGTTTGCATACGCAGAGGTGTTAGTCCCGAGTATTTTATACATCAACATTTTTCACTGGATCACCTTAAACATACATATGAAGGAAGTTTTTATCCGATAAAGGATAGAGAGCAATGGCTTGAACGTAAAAAAGTTTATAATGGTAGGTTGGTTCCTACTGAGAAACTTAGGAGGAAAAATGTCCGTGGAACCAACAAGCGTGGAAGAAGATAGGAGAAACGCTTTCATAATAGTATGGACGTCATGGACAACGCAGATCGTAGAAAACATTGCAGTATTTGCGGAGTAGCTGGGCACACGAAAACAAAATGTCCGAGAAGGTTGTAGTGTTTTATGTATGGTAGTTTATGTTTATTTATTGTGGGTTGTAATGTTTTATGGATTGTTGTTTGTAATATTTTATGTATTGTATTTTATGTTTATGTTTGCTGTAAAATAAATGAAAAAAAAATGAAAAAAATTTACGGATTTTGTAACGGTTTTTAATAACAAACCGATACTAAATATTAATACTATATCGGTTTTTATCAAAGAACCGATACTAAATCGGAATTTTTTTTTTTCCACTTAGTAACGGTTTTTATAAAACAACCGTTACTAAATCTGTACATTTAGTAACGGTTCTTCCAGAAAACCGTTACTAAGTGCCGTTACTAAATCTGAGATAAACACTTAGTAACGGTTCTTCCCTAAACCGTTACAAAGTGGAAAAAAAAAATTTCCCGATTTAGTATCGGTTTTTTGATAAAAACCGATACAGTATTAATATTTAGTATCGGTTTTTTATTAAAAACCGTAATAAAATCCCTAAATTTTTTTCATTTTTTTTTATAAACGGGTTGCAAAGGTCACAAATATTGAATATGAAACAAATGTTGTATATGAAATACAAATAATGCATACAAATCTTGATAATAACATAAACCAAATGTCACTAAATACATAATTAAGTCCAATTAATGGAGCAAATTTGGACCGATTTTGAATTTTCTGAAATCTAGGGTTTTGAGTGGAGAGAGAAGAGGAGGCGATGGCGGTTGGCAAGTTGAATAATTTTAAAAAGTTTAGGGGGGCAAAAGTGAGTTTTTTTCTAGTTTAAATATCAATCTAAATTAACAAAACATAGTCCAAAAAGTAAACATAGTCAGTAATGCCAGCGGTCTCCTCCTCCTCCTCGTGTTCCCCCGCGTCCTCCGTGTCTTCCTCTCCCCCCTCCCCCTCCTCCTCCGCGTGGTACTCCTCCGCGTCCTCGCTGCGCCTGAGGCTGAACCTGAGTAATCTGACTAACTCCTTCATCTCCGTCTCCTCCTTGGCCTCCTCCTTCCCCTCCTTCGTCTCCGACCTGTTCGATGATCGAATCCCAATCGAAGTCGCCCTCATATTCATTACTTTCCTTTATGCTGCTCCGGATGCACCCTAACAACTTTTTCAATTTCTCTGGTACATCCTGGCACTCGACTTTTAGCGCTTCGAACCCATGTTTGCAGGCGTCCAAAAAAAATGCATGCTAAAAAATAATATTTGAGTAATGTTAAAAAACTAAAATAATATGAATAAATAATAATATAAATAATAGTCAATTATTTTCATTACCGCTTTCCTTTTTTGCGGAACCATCGGATGATACGATCCCGTAGCATGCGGGATATCGGACTGCACATAAGGATCGGTTGCCGTTCTATACCAATTCCGTATGCATCATACTGGCTAGGGTCGTACGGCCGCCATGAAGGAATATTTATTTCACGTCCCAAGCGTTTCTCTTCCCACTCAGCCAGATAAGCTGAATGTACGGTAGGCCAATTATTTCCACGGTAATTTGCGATATCGTGCAATCGTTTGTCGTACAATTTGGGGGTGCTTCCATCGCATACCCGAACTGACGCAACACCCGCTCCGGACGATGCATCTCGACAATCCAAAAATAGATCAATGGCACTGTAAGAAGCCCCATAGTTTTTTCGTGCTCAACTATCGGCGGGAGTATATGACGGAATGCGTCATAAGGTGTCCAAACCACCTGAGTGTCGACCAAATTGTCGAACTGATCGCGATGTGTCGGCAAATGCCAATGAGGTGTTATATCCGCGTATTGAGTACAATCTTTCCATAAAAAACCAACCGTAGGTCTCTCATCTTCATCACCATCATTCGCCATATCCTGCAGTTCCTTGCGTACATCTTTAGGAACGGGTCGTCCGACAGTGATATGTTCCCATGCCCACAGTTGCAGCAACATGATACACCCTCCCATATTTTTCCGTTTCTTATGCGTACCTTTACACAATGCCCTGTAAAGATACGCAAGAACTCCACTACCCCATACCCATCTATCTAAAACCGACATGTCCTCTAATAAAAGCAGAGGCAGTGCTGAAACACAATCTCCCGAAGCTTCCATAAATAATACATCCCCACATAATGCAAGCATGTAGGCTCTACAATACTGCTCGACTTTCTGTTCCGGGGCATCAATTTCCAAATCGGAAAAATTATTTTTCAACCATGTTCTTTTCAATAAAATTTTGCTTCTCCCCTTTCCCTTAAACTCCAATTCCGGGATTTCTTTCCCGAGTAGTTGCGTGACCTTTCCCTTCCAATCAACATCTTTATTATTTAAACACATTGTCTCACCGTCCGTCCGCATTCCCGACAAACACGAAACGTCATCTAGCGTTATGGTCATCTCGCCAACAGGCAGATGAAACGTGTGTGTTTCCGATCTCCAATGTTCTCGCAGAGCGCTTATCGGTCTCCGTTGTCGTAATCCACCAACCCATCCTCGGCGGTTTGTAATAAGGTTGCTTTCTTCAAAAAAGGGGCATACCGATTGTCCCATGGAACCCGCGAAACATAAATAAATAAAATATATAAGATATATAAGATTTTTTAAATAAAATAAAATAAAATAAATAAATAAAATATATAAGATATATAAGATTTTTAAATAAATAAAATAAAATAAAATAAATAAAATATACATAAATAAATAAAATATACATAAACATAAATAAATAAAATATACATTAATAAGTAAATAAATAAAATATACATAAATAAATAAATAAATAAAATATATAAGATATATAAGATTTTTTAAATAAAATAAATAAAATAAAATAAATAAATAAAATATATAAGATATATAAGATTTTTAAATAAAATAAATAAAATAAAATAAATAAATAAAATATATAAGATATATAAGATTTTTAAATAAAATAAATAAAATATAATAAATAAATAAAATATATAAGATATATAAGATTTTTAAATAAATAAAATAAAATAAAATAAATAAAATATACATAAATAAATAAAATATACATAAACATAAATAAATAAAATGTACATAAATAAGTAAATAAATAAAATATACATAAATAAATAAATAAAATATACATAAATAAATAAATCAATAAAATATATAAGATATATAAGATTTTTTAAATAAAATAAATAAAATAAAATAAATAAATAAAATATATAAGATATATAAGATTTTTAAATAAAATAAATAAAATAAAATAAATAAATAAAATATATAAGATATATAAGATTTTTAAATAAATAAAATAAAATAAAATAAATAAAATATACATAAATAAATAAAATATACATAAACATAACTAAATAAAATATACGTAAATAAGTAAATAAATAAAATATACATAAATAAATAAAATATACATAAATAAATAAATAAAATATATAAGATATATAAGATTTTTTAAATAAATAAAATAAATAAATAAAATAAATGCAGCAAATTAAACTAATAATAAATAAATAAATAAAATATATAAGATATATAAGATTTTTTAAATAAATAAAATAAATAAATAAATAACATACATATGATTTTTTTTACTTTCTAAAAAAATTTATAAGTAATATACTAAAAAAAAAAAATACCGGAACTTCATGTTGTCGGTAGCGCATGGGTTTGATAGTTACATCTTCAGTGTTGCCAAATTTGTTCGCCCGATGCATGTGTTGTTGTGACTGAATCGCATAATTAGGCCGACTAGGTCCCGCGTCAGATGACATCTTTATTTAAAAAATCAAATAATATAAATAAATAAATAAAATAATATTAATAAATAAATAAAAACTACTAATAAAAACTAATAATAAACATACATTTGATTTTTTAAACATTTGATTTTTTAAAACATAAATAAATAAAAACTAATAATAAATAAATAAATAAATACGTAAACATAAACATACATAATAAATAAATAAACATACATACATAAATAAATAAATAAATGCATAGCATACATTTGATTTTTTAAACTTTTAAAAAATAAAAATATAAATAATATACTAAAAAATATATCTATAACAAAAAAAATATAAATAAATAATCCTAAACCCTAAACCCTAATCAACCAAATCAACCAAATAATAAATCTAATTTCAAATCA
The DNA here is from genome assembly GCA_024447665.1 of Juncus inflexus. NCBI lineage: Eukaryota > Viridiplantae > Streptophyta > Magnoliopsida > Poales > Juncaceae > Juncus > Juncus inflexus. Next base: position 2,376,084 of record JAJHPC010000016.1, on the reverse strand, counting down.
ACTACACAAATGGAAAACTAATTTTGAGCAAATAAAACTAATTTGAAACTAATTTTGAGCAAATAAACCTAATTTGAACCTAATTTTGAGCAAATAAACCTAATTTGAATTTTGAGCAAATAAACCTAATTTGAAACTAATTTTAAGCAAATAACCAAAATTAACTAAATCTAAAGTCAAAGAAATCAACATACCTTCCCTCTCATTTTTTCTGTTTTTTTCCGCCTCTGATTCGCCCTTTTTTTTGCTGTTTCGAAAATTTTCGAAAAAACACTCCAACCTGTTCGATCGTGGGCCGGAATTATTGGCAATGTTTCGCCAAATGAGCCGGGCGAAACACAGATCTTTTCGCCCGCCATGGCGGGCGAAACAAAGATGGGCTGGCTAAGCCCAAAATATGCATAATAGTTTGTTTCGCCAGGGCTACCGGGCGAAACAGTCTTTGTTTTGCTCGACCGCTGGGCGAAACAGGGTTAATTAAGCAAATTCGCCCGTAATGGATTGCGCTCTGTTTCGCCCCGTTACTGGACGAAACTACTTGTGTTTTGCCCGACGGCCGGGCGAAATGACTACTTTTTGTAAATATTTTTAAAACTTGCCATTCCCTTGATTAATTTTTTTTTTGGCCATTCAAAAAAAAAAGTCGCAAAAACTCCTATTTAGCAAAAAACTATCTTCTATTAACAAGTCCAAGCATGCACACTTCATCTGAGTAGATCTGTATCGATCTAGCTAAATTCGCCAGCATATGTACTTCTTGATTTCTCTCTCTCGGAACAAATCGCACAATTGAATTCTTGATTCGTCTCTTACAAATTACACAATCCCTTGCCCTTTGAATAGCAAATCAGGTTGAAGATTGTACCTTGTTTGGCAATTGGGACCCTTGTACCAGTTGGGCAACTTCCAGGCAATCTGTGAAGAAGGTGCAAGTATTTTGTGTGGGAATATTTCAGCAACTGCCACCATCGCCTGAAAGAGCGCCTCAAATCCCCCCTGTAGGACTTTTGTGATACCTTCTGTGAATCTAGCTGAAACCCTTTTTTCACCACCCAGCTTATCTCTGATCACAAAGGCAATCGAAGATCGACCTAATTGATCCAGCGAGAAATTAACCCAGCAATATAAGTTTGTAACTGATACAGAAGATCTTCTGTTGTCTGAGGATGGAGGAGAAGGATTCCAGTTGAGATTATGGATACCCTGTACAATGCAATCAAAAGAGTTTTTTATGATATGATCAATTGGGGTTATTTTTCTCTGGAAGTTAAAGTATTTTCTTGATTTCCAAATATTCCACATCAAGGAGAAGAAAAGAGAAAGGGTATTTTGTGATTAGAAATGAGATAGAAGGATATTGAAGGCCTGGGGTGAATGAGATTGAAGGGTCTGAACACAGGAGGAGAAAGGGGAAGCTTCCCAGATGGCCATAACAACATTAAATCATGAGGTGAGAATTAGTTTCCTGCATCTATATGCAAAATTGGCAGGAAGGGTTTATTGTGTCAATTCTTCTGTTCAATTTCTTAGCTGTTGGATGACATTGTGTAAATATTTCCAAATTAACACAATCTTTGGTATGATATTTTTTGTTTGTCATACATAATGTCATAGATCTCTTATTGGTTCATGGTTGGTATTGGCATTTAAGGATTCCAGTTTTTTCTGATCCAAAATTTGTAGCCTTCCTTTACAGTATATATTCCATTGTTGGCTTATTTCCAAATTAGTTTGTCCTCTAATTCTGCATTTAATATGGGGTTAAAAGTAATATTTATAATTGCTGGTATGTTTTGGGTAGAGAACATTGTTCCAATTTATAGATATCTCAAGTTTGTTTCCTGAGAGAACAATTCCTCTTGAATTGTATGATTATCCTTGCTTGTTGTAGGTTGGTACTTTATCCACCCTTAAAACCATGGCCTTTTACCCTAATTGTGTTGTCATTCCCAATAATCCATTGTATATCAGTAATCAACATCTCTCTTAAGTTCAAAAGAGCCCTCCAAAATTTTGTGCAATTAAAATCTCCCATCCTCTCTGGTTTTATGATTTTATCCCAACTTAGCAACACTAAATATCTGCTATTGTCCTTAACACGTCCAAAAGAATTTCTTAATTATTGTGGTGACTTTGTTTAAAATGGTGACAGGTAAAAGCTTAATGAACATGTTGTATATGAGTAATAATTCTTGGACTGATTTGATTAGGACAATTCCAGCTGCTTGAGATAGGAGTTGTCCTTTCCAACCTGCAAGTTTCGCAAAATTTTTTTTATAATATTATTGCATAATCAAGAAGTCTTTTTTTTATCAATTACCATTGTTAAACCCAGGTATTTCTCTCTTCTTTCAGCACAAGCTGCATTAAAAAATTGTAATAGTTGAGTCGTTATTTGGTTCTTTGGGGGTTTGCAAGTTGACCTGACACTAATTCATAATCAGTGAGCATATCCTTTAGGCCTTGAGTCTCTTGTATAGTTGTAGACCCATATAACATGAGATCATCAGTATAAACAGAATGAGTAAATTCAAGAGTTTTTGACCCTAGCGTTATCGCCTCGATTGTCCCACTGGTTTGAGAATAGTGCAACATTCTAAAGATCAGTCTCCATAATGAATAAGAATGGGGACATTGGGCATCCTTGCCTTAGTCGTTTCAGTGGTGTTATAAATCCAGATACCTTACCATCTAAAAGGATTTTCAAACGAGCTGATTTAACACATTTCATGATCCATTCGATAAATGTTTGAGAAAATTTATAAAGAACCACCATCTCCTTTAAGTAATTCCATTCCATTTGGTCATAGGCTTTTCTTAGATATATTTTTATTGCAAATGCTTGTTTATTAAAGCTGAAAGATGAAAATAAGTGTAGTACCTCCTCTTGTAATATCAAATTGTCTTGTATGAACCTCCCTTTAATAAATCTAATTTAATTTAGTGAAATTAGATCAGCTAGTATAGGTTTCAACCTATCAACTAGGATTTTGGTCATTATTTTATAGATGAAATTACAAATATGTTTTGGTCTATAATTATCAAGAGTTTGTGTGGAATTAGTTTTGGGTATAAGAAAAATGTTTGTGTGCCCAAAATTCTTGATAATTGATCTATTTTTGAAGAAATCATTAACTGTTTCCATTATGCACTCTTTAATTCCAGTCCAATTATTTATAAAAAATCTAGCAGAAAAACCCTTTGTACCCGAGGCCTTATCTAAGCCAATTGCCTTAATTTCTTCCTTTGTAGGCAATATTTGGAGATCCATGTACGGTTGGTAATTTTGGTATGGTATTTGTAATTTGATCAGGGAAGATGTCTCCGATTTGAATTGGATTAAAGTTGATATATAAGTTTTTGAAATATGAGAAATTCATTTCTAATGTCTTTTTCTTGTGTATACCATGTACCATCTACTTTGAGGGCTGCACAGATTTTGTTTCTCCTTCTTCTGTTTTATAGTGAATGCGTGAAAGAAGGCAATATTCTTGTCTCCCTCATTTTTTCACTTCATTCTTGATCTTTGGAGCCAATATAAATGAGCTAGATACTGTAATTCATTATATTCCATTTGTATTTGATTCATGTATTGTGAGATTTGTATTGGGTTTGTATGTAATTCAGACTGGGCTTGGCGCAATTCTATCTCTAATTTTTTTAATTTCTGGTTTGGGTTAAAACTGTATTCTTGGCCCACTGTATGATTTTCACTTTAGTACATTTGATTTTTCCATTCCAAGTTTTGTTCTGTTGGTTGGTACATAGGTTTAGACACATGTTATTGAAGGCTGGGAGTTCATACCGCCAATTTTCAAGATTTTATTTTTACGTCCCTAACCAATTTGGGGGTTTATATGAATTAATATTGGAGAATGATCACTATTAAAATAGGGGAGGTGGAGTGCCTTGATGGATGGGAACATATGGATCCAACCTTGGTTCTCCATGACTCGATCGAGTCGTTGCATAATGAAATTCCCTTGAAGTTGCCGATAAACCCACGTATAAGCCGGTCCATTGTATCCTAGGTTGACCAACCTTGCATCATGAATCATGTCATTAACGCCGTAATATTCGGATCCACTCTAGAGTTATCTCCTCCCCACCTCTCATGGTAGCCCGTGATCGCGTTGAAATCCCGCATTGTAAGCAACTTGTAATTGTGTTTATTAGAGTAGTAAATAAGGGATCTCCATATTGCGGGTTTTGGTCATGATGCAGGTCTCCATAGACCATAAAGATAGTCCAATGATCTTGTAACGCCGCGTAAAAAACATCCACCACAATAATGAACCCATTAGTCTCAAGAACATTAACGTTCACAGTCTGCCTAAATGAGCCACATACCGCCCGAGAGTCCATCCGCTGGAATAATTACGGAGTTAGAAATAGATAGAGTGGAAATGATGGAATGTGATTTGTGGGTGGTGCACCACGTGTCCGAGATGAAGGCAAGATTTACACTGGTGCAATGGAGGTAGCGATTTAAGGAACATAACGTTGCGGGACCTCCGCATCCCTGACCATTGCATGCGAATATATTCACTAGAGAAGCTACGGCCCCGTTGGATCCATCGCATTCATCCTCTTGTAGAGAGGATCTTGTGGGTTGAGGCTATTAGGGTTGGAATGATGCACATTTTCATGGTAAGAAGTTATATGTTGTGGTTCTGTTGAGAATATTGAAGTTCTGACCATTTGGGAGTTTGAACTCAAATCGGTCTAGTAAGGGAGCAAAGAGGGATAATGACATGCGGACCTTGTAAAATTGTTGATCACCAAGTATGCCAACCACAGGTTTGAATTTTGGATCACCAATCTCATTTGCCACTTGCATCACACCTTCTTGATTAAGCATTGTGAGTGGTAGATTATGGTTGCACCCATTTTTCAAAGAGCGATATGGTTGAGTCCAAAATTTTATCTTGCTTGCCAATCTTCTTAACTAGCACAAGATCTTGGTGGTGAAGCCACGGTCCCTTCAAGAAACGCTTTCCATTTCCTCGAGAGACAAAAAATCCACCAAATAGAGTCCTCTCCCCATGAGCCGGAAACGTGTTGCCAGGTCGCAATTCCATGCCCTTATCATACTAGCCACGAACGATTCATTAAACACCGACTTCTCAGTGATAACCTTTACCAATACACAAAGCTCCCACCTTCTGGACATCATAGCTTTGTTGCCCATCTTGATATGTTTTCTTCGGTCGGCATGCGTAGGCCTTCGAGCCGTCTAAGGATTTCCTCATCTTGATCTATTTGAGTGGTAGCATTTGTATTGCGGGGTTGAGTATTACTGCTTGAAGCCATTTGAGTAGTAGTGATATTTATGGTTCGAGAGTGTAGGGAAGATGTAAGAAGAGGTGAAGTTTTAGTGAGATGATTTGAATGGTGGCCGTTGCAAGCATTGTATGTATTCTTTAGAGATTGGAGCTAGTCCCAATATTGAAGTGGACTTTTGTTATACCTCATAAATTTTACAATAATAAAAAAATGTATAATAGACTAAAATGCAAATATGAATTTTCGAGGGACTTTTCTTCATAATTTTCTCATTTATTTCTAAGTAACTCCGTTTGCTCAGGGCTCATTTGGCATCATTTTCATTTTTTTGTTTTTCGTTTTTTAAAAACAAAAATCCATTTTCTATTTTTCTGTTTTTGTTTTCAAAAAATCTATTTTTTGTTTTTAAAACCGATAATAATTTTTCCTAATTATTATTTTATCAAATGCACATTTATAACATTTTCAGTGCCAATATATCAAGTTTTCAGCGTCAATGTGTCGTTTATAGTATCAACATAATATTTTCAGCGTTTGTATATCGTTTTAAATATCAATATATCATTTATAGTATCAATGTATTGTTTATAATGTTGATTTATCATTATTGAGTATTAATATCCTATTTTCAGTAATCATTTTTAGGGTTAATATATTATTTTCGATGCCAATATATATGAGTATTCAGTGTAATCTACCGTTTACAATATCAATATATCATTTTTTGTGTCAATATACTATTTTCAGTGAAAATATATTGCTTTTAGGGTATCAAAATACCATTTTGTAGTATCAATAGAATACTTTCAATGTCAACATATCTTTTTTAGTATTAAAAAATGTTAATATATCATTTTTAATATCAGCATATATCATTTCTAGTGTTAATATACCATTTCAGTGTGAATATAAAGATTTTAGTATTAATAAACCTTTTTCGATATCATTATATTATTTTCAGTGTTAAGTTACTGATTTTACTGCAATATAAAATTTTAGAATCAATATTTTTAATTAGTGTCAACTTATCTTTTTTAGTGGATATAAAGTTTTAGAATCAAAATTCATTTTTAGTGTGAATATACTATTTATGCCAACTTACCTTTTTTAACGCAATATAATATTTCAAGTTCAATATTCTATTTTAGTGCTACCATATATATTATTTTCGTGTGGTTTCGGACATTTATAGGTTTGACAATGAAAAATATAAAAGAAGGAATAACTTTTTCTTGTTTTCAAAATCCTGTTTATTTTTTGTCATTTGGACAGAAAAAAATGAAAACAGAGCCGATTTGCCAAACACGTTTTGTTTAAAAAAATAAAAAATAGAAAATGACAATGATACCAAACGAGACATTACTGGTCCATGTTGAGAGTTGAAACTGTTTTCAATATTTCTTTCATAACAACCGATACTATTTAGAGTCTTTTTTGCAAATTTCATTGATTAATTTCCTTGTGCAACCGCCAGCTAGAAGCTCTTTTATTATTTCTTTATGAAGCCCAAATCTGAACCTTTCATTTTGTTGACCCCACAAAAATGAAAGACTTTGATTTAGACTTCATTTGAAGCTCACCACAGACAAATTGAACTCCATTTGTTAACTCTCTTTCTTAAAATGTTTCCAAGCACTCAAAAATGAAAATTGACTAGGGTCTCCCTCGCTTCGCTTCGGATTGACATTGTATTATTTTATCATCGTGATAATAACTTGTTTAAAAAAACTATTTTAACTAAAATGAGTGAAAACAAAATTCTTAAATTAAGGTTTGTATTTAATGATATATGAAATTATTCAAAGTATAATATGAAGTTGTATTTTATATAAAAAAAATTAAACTTGTTCATTATGGACACATAATATTCATTTTTTGGGACTATTCATGATTTTTTTTTGTTGGAAAATTGAACTAAATATATGTATAATTTGACAATTTTTTATTTATGGAGACATGAAAAAAAGTTAAGGAAAAATTATGGTGTTATATTTAATAATATATATTTTATATGTAGCAATCTTATACATTTATTAAAAATAAAAATATTACACATTAAGGTGGAATATTTTTTATACATTAAGATAATATTTTGAATTTTATAGGGGCTAAATTGAAATTTTGTCTAAGAAAAAGTAGGTCATGATGTTTTGAATTTTATAGGGGCTAAAGTGAGTTTACCTAAGAAAAAGTGGGAGAAAATGAGCGGAATGGTAGGAGAGAAAAAGTGAGGGAAAGAAATTGGAGATCTTTATTAACATACCTATATATATGGTCTATAGAGTACGGCCGTAGATCATTGAAAATGAAGCGGTCCACAGACGTGCTCCATGAACCGCGTATCATTTGCACCCGTTTGATTCATCAAATGGTTCAGAATCATCAGCGCTTCAAATATTGAAGCAAAAAAATTTGAGAGAGGTGAGATTTGAACTCAGGTGGCTTGCTATACAGCCAAGTGTTCAGACTACTGCACCAACAATTCTTTCTAAATAATCTCCCTTCTATTTTTTTAAAAAGAACTCGAAAAATCTGGACACGTGTCAACTTCTCATGATATGTCCAAAATTAAAGGCTAGTATATATTTCATGAAGTTCGTATAGCATTTATTTATAATTTGGAGGATAAAGAGAAAAAAAAAAAAAAAATTGTGTTGTCATTTTGAGAAAGAAATTATTTATGTTGGTTCAAAATCAAATTTCCACCTTATCAGTAATCCTCTTATTTATGATTATTATCGTGTCTTCTTTTATTTTAGAAGATATTATTTAATATATCGTTATAGTAGAAAAATAAAATTATCATCAATAATGACATTATTGTTATTTATTAATAAAAACTTGAATTTGAGCAAAATTAGCTAAAATGTAATCTCGTATATGAATGATGAAATATTCTATTCTTTTAGTGAAATTACAAAAACACTATTTAAAAAAAAAAATTTGATTTGAGAATCTTTTGAGCTATTGATTTATGTAAGAAAATTCATATTAAAAATGCTATAAGTTGCATGTAAACAAAGATGCATAAATGGTTATAAAGAAATCTTGAAATAATGTGAAAATAAGAGAAAAAAATTAACTGCAGCTGCACTGATATAAAGCTCAATATAAAGAGAAAATTCAAGCACTTTTATGTATGAATGTTAAAACCTTATTTAAATGATAATTTTTTTTTGTATCATCAATCAATTGTATTGCTCCATATAGTTGAGATTGTGTGACACTATAAGAATTCTCAAAAAGAAGGAAAGAAATCCCATTGCAGTAACCTAGCGAGTCAGAAGTACGTGTTAATTGAAAAATTAACTCAACTCATTATTTTTCTTCTATTTTCAAGCATTCGTATTGAGCTACATAATCACTTTTATCTTAATCATTTAATTAAAAATTTTGTCAAATTTTAATTTTTCATTTTCTCAAATTTATTGATCTTTTATGAGAATATGTGTGTAATTATTAAAATATAATTATATAATTGATTGGTGTTTTATAATAAGGCAATAAATCAAGTTGGATCTCTTGGTATCTTTTACATTATAACTTGAGAAGTATAACGAAAATAGATAATATAAAAATATTGGATAAAATAATGTTCGATTCATTGTTGGAACCGGAATTGTTTCTATTTCTTAATTGGAAGAAGCATATTTAAACAATCTTTTCCTTTGTTCCTCTTGCATCACCAGCCACTCATTCCAATATTAGAAACTCCGCACATACACCATCCATTTTTTTTTATATCAAAAGCAAAATTGAATGGTGGAACTTTCTTGACTCAGATAAAATTAATGCAGAGTATTTAATTAGAGTTTTCTCATTGCAATTTTAATTCTTAAGAGTTAATACTCAATATATCTCCATTGTGTGCAATACAATATAGTTAAACCGTAACAAAATCAATATCTACACTAAGAGCTGGTGTTTACCTCACCAATACAATACATAAATTCTGCATGATTGTTATTGCCTAATACCCAATCAATATTTTCACACATCTCCATTATAAAAAGCAAATACTGTTTCAATTTGTTCTTTTAATTTTATACAGGAATCAAAATTTTTACTTAGTGGCTTCTCAAAATATATAATACTTGTGGAGAAATCAAAAGGAATCAAACAGTCGAGTCAAAAAAAAAAAAAATTAAAAAAAGTAATTAACTCTATAAGTTGTAACAAAAAAAATACTATATATGAGCTGGGTTTCACTTACAAACTTGTTTTACTTGTCATGAAGACTGACAATTAAGCAAATTCAATCATAAGGTCGAAAATAAATTACATTAATCAACTTCAATTGAATTCCTCATTTCTTTGCAAAGAGGCTTCCAAGTCCGCCGAAACCGCCAGAGTTTGAGTTCTTCGCGGGTACAGAATTAACTGTCTTCTTAGCGACTGGAGGACTCTTGTCCTCCACCTTCTTCAAAACCGGATCCGTCTCAAGCAGTTGGTCCCTCTGTAGGCTCCCCGCAAGCCATTCGAAGAATCCCTTCTCCTCTTTCGCTGATGATGTCGTGCCTTTCGTCGCAAATGTAGCTGGAATTGACGCTTGTCTTCTCCCTCTCATTTTTAGGCCGGTTGCTGCAGCGGGAATCGTAAAGCCCAAGCCGACTGATGCCATGTTTTACTAAATGTATTTTTTTGGTTTGTGGATTTTTCAGTCTAGTTTGTTCACAAGGGTTTGTTTGTTCTTATGGTGGAAAAGAGAGGCTGAAGCAATGGCAAGGATTGGAAACATGAGTCGACCACAAGCTTCTTATCCAAACCACACAAGTTGAATTGGATTTGGTCATTTGGGCCTTTTGATTGACACATTAAGTTTAAATTCTCTTGAATTAATTATATGGGAGATCTAACCCACTACATGTATCTATAAAAAAAGGTACCACGCAGAACTGAATTGTCCTTTCAATTGCTGTTAGTATATGAGGATTTTAGACCATCCATTGGCCTGTAAGTTCTTAGTTTCTTACACATCTCTTCATTTATTACCACACTTCGTTGAACACATAGATCTCCAATCACCATTCATCATTTGGTTCAGTTGATTCGGACTCGGTAACTAAACAAAATTAGCCAATTAATTAATTTTTGTTATAAAATAAAAGAGCAAATAACTATAAAATAGAGAATTGGAAAGAGAGAATTATGTATTGAATTGTGGATTAAGAATACAATAGCTACTGTCATCTTTATATAGTAGAGGGTGAGTGCTGGTCAAGAAATCTATTGCCTGATTTAGAATTACAATAAAGGAAATAATCTAACCTAAATACAATAGAATATACAGTAATAAATATCCTGCCACAACTCCTTTCATTCTTACAAGCATTTCCTAATTTATCTTTTTTTAGGAGCCAAGTATTGGACATCCATATTAATTATATTCATAACAATTTTAATATTATTAGAATCAGAATCGAATCAATCTCGGATCATTTGTTCCTTGGTCAGGTTAGTAGGTAAACCAGTTGAACAATTTTTTTTTTGAAATAGAGTAAACCAGTTGAACAATTGATTTTTATTAATAATATTTTTTTGATTAATAATTATCAATGTTGCAAATTGCGTTCTGCGGTGTGTTACATTTAGGATTTTTATGTAGTGAATTGCGTATAGCACGGCGTATAGTGCAGATGTTGCGGAGATACATTTTTGTAGCTGATAATATGTGTAAATATTTTTTTCCCTATATACCACTACGTAATATATGAACTATAAAATCTAAAAAAAGAAATATGTAACATTAAAATTGTTCTTGCCAAAAGTTATATGTCCGAAATCAAAATATGATTAATATTGAAATATTAAAATGTAAAATATCTATCCATTAAAAGAAAATTCATTAAAAAAAATCCATCAAAAATACTATTTAGACCGCTACACCGCGACACACACATGCAACACCGCTATTGCGGGCCGCTTCACCGCTAAATCGTCGAAAAACGCTATACCGCAACAAAACCGTTGCGCGCAACATTTGGGTCCCGAAACCGCTATAGAGCACTATTGCGTCTCTACAGACCGCTATTTGCAACACTGATAATTATATATACATATATATTGAATAATAAGTTTACATATTTAAAAATGGGATAGAATTCACCCGAAATCTCCAAATTTTCAATTTTGTTGGGCAGTTTGATTTGTGGGAAAGAAGTAATGATATAGAAATGCAAAATTGAAACTATGCAAATTACAAAATTTTGCAAAGCACTGACATATTTTTTTTCTTTTTTTGGGAGAACTACAAGCGATCGCTTGATGTTTATTTTTTTTTTTAAGTGAGTTCATATACCTTCACCTAAATTTTTAAATCAATCCTGCTAGACGCGTGATTCGAACTCCTCACTTATAGATAGATGAAATTGATACCATGACCATACTAACTTAGTGGTGGTGGTCCAAAGTATTGATACATAAATAAAAATAAAAATAAAAATAGTGAAGTGACTAAAATCCTCCAACTATTTTAATCTTTTTTTGGATTTAGGCAGCCATAGAGAAACGCAATTTACATATTTTATATATTCTAGTGTAGAATTTAACAGAGTACTGACAATTTCATACAATTTAAAAATAAAAATAGTGAAATGAGCAATATGCTCGTACTTTAAACTAATTTTTTGTGAATGGAAGCAAAACGATGTGAATTCTCAGAATTAAATGTATGATAATGGTGTATCAGAATCACATAGTATGTGTATGGGTCTTGGCGGACCTATGCAGCATATTAGATCCACGTCGGCTCTTTTGCCGAAGCCTATGTTTCAAATTTGTCCTTTTCTGGTTCGTTGTTTCAAGAAACAAAAATGGATTTTTTACGGTAGTTAGTAGAGGTTTTAATAGATTTATATCTCGTATTATCAAATTTGCCATTCCGAAACTCGAAATAGATCCAGTGCTGTATTTCTAAGACTAAGTGATCAATGGTCGGCTCTTTTGCTGATGCCTATGTTTGAAATTTCTCCTTTTCAAGTTCGTTGTTTCAAGAAACAAAAATGGAATTTTAATGTTAGTTAGTAAAGGTTTTTAATTGGTTTGTGTCTCGTATTGTCAAATTGGACTGTCAAATTCGTTGTGTTAGATTTTACATTGGATAATGAAGGGTTTTGGAACGACAAATTTGATGTTTTAAAAATTTGGAAAGTTTTGAAAGGCAAAATTTTAAAATAAACTAAATAAAATAATCACATTTAATGCATCCATCAGGCGAAATACTAATGGAGTTATGCTGACCTCACATGCCATCTAGTATGTCTAAAATGTGGCCTTAGGTCAGGTTGTCATGATTTCAGTAATAACACATCCTTGGTAATGCTCTGCTCATACCCATATTGAATACAAGTGCTCAAAATATCATGTGAGAGTAACACATATGAGATGAAGTGATCTAGGATAGAAAATGTTTTTGTTTAAGCCAGCATATGTTTTTTGGCTGAAAAAATGAAAGTTTTCTAATAGTAGCACTATTTTGAAGAATAATTAATTAGATAGTATTTTTTTTCAAAATATTTGGGTAGGTAGCACTTCCGCCAAACCCTCTGGCGGAATTGAAGTAGTTCCGCCAGAGGGTCTGGCGGAACTCGGTATTTTTTTTGCTAATTTCGGTCATTTGACACCCTTAAACACGCTTAATTAATGGAAAATGCTAGTTCCGCCACAGGGTCTGGCGGAACTAGGTAAAATTTATTTTTGGCCCAATTTGGACGGTGAAATTGACCCAAAAATGACGAAAATATAGGTTCCGCCAGACCCTCTGGCGGAACTAGCTAGAAATAACTGGTTCCGCCAGATTATTTGGCGGAACCAGACCATTTTTTCAACTTACAATCTGACCCAAAAAGTAAAAAAAAAATGGTCTAGTTCCGCCAGACCCTCTGGCGGAACTAGTTATTTCTAGCTAGTTCCGCCAGAGGGTCTGGCGGAACTAGACCATTTTTTCAACTTACAATCTAACCCAAAATAATCAAAAAATGGTCTAGTTCCCCCAGACCCTCTGGCGGAACTAGATCATGCGTTATTTTAAATTCCCATTTAAACCCGTCCGACCCTCATTTTAACCCATCCGTCCGTTCGAAAAAAAAGAGCAAAAAAGGGGGGCGAAATTCCAGCGATTTTGAGAGGAAATTAAAGGGAAAAGAAGGGAGAAATTAAAGGAAGAGAAGGAGAAGTTAGAAATAAGAAGAAATATATAAGTTATTTTGTTTGATTTTGAGTTTTGATTAGTTATTTTTGTTGATTTGGTTGAATTGAAATAAGTTTTGATTGAGTGAAATTAGTGCGAAATAGATATGGATTTAGTGAGATTAGTTTGAAATTGGTTTAAATAGGCTGATAGTATTGAAATTTGTTTGAATTTTTATTGATTTGTTTAGAGAAAAATAAGAAGAAGAAGAAGAAGAAGAAGGAGGAGAAGGAGTAAATTTCTCGTCAAATTTATTTGGTATAAATTTTTTTTGTAATTATTTTTTATTATTTAGTTATTTTAAAGAAAAATATAATATTAATTTATTTAGTAATATATTTATTTATAGTAATTGTTTATGGTTTTTTTAATATATACAATTTTTGTATTAAAAAAAAGGAATGAAGCAATTTGTTTATTTTTGTGTTAAATAGTATGTTTATTTAGTTATGTAATAATATATTGTTTAGTTATTATTTATGTAGGGTATTTATATAGGGATATTTTTATCAATTTTATTCGGTATGAAAATATTTAATAATTAATTTTCAATATTTAGTTATTTTAAGAAAAAAATATAATATAAATTTGTTTAGTAATATATTTATTTTTAGTGATTGGTTAAGTTTTTATTTTTGACTATATACTATTATTCCTATTAAAAAAAAAGATTGAAGTAACTTGTTTATATTAAAAAAAGATTGAAGTAATTTATTTATATTAATTGTTTAATTATTACTTATATTTAAAAAATAAAATTTATATAGGGATGTCATCTAGGGGCGGATCTAGTTTGGGCGGATCGGGGGAAGGCTCCTATAGTTGAGCCAGAAGGTCTGGTATATCGTCCGCTGAACGAATTCCAGGATGATCACAGAACCGTATGTTTCAGCCAACCAGACAACACCAAAGCTAAAGCGAAAGGGGGTTTCCGATACAGGCAACATCATATTAATGTATTGTATTTAAAATTATTTCTATATATCTATTTTTTAATTATGTAAAAATATTTTACTTATATGTTTCGTTTCCGCAGGGTGCCATGGAATTATCAGTTCGCGCCATATTTTGCGAGTGCGTGTTTGTTAGAGACGCAGAGAATCGGTTATGTACCAATCGATGGCATATTGATAACCGCTCTGCAGGAACGGTGGAGAAAAGAGACGCATACGTTCCACATGCCGAACGGAGAAATGATCATAACATTAGAGGATGTTTCAGGCTTGTTGGGGTTGCGGGTGGATTGCAAGCCCCTTTGTGTGAAGAACAGCGGTATTAATTGGGCAAATAAAGCCGGAGAACTACTCGGAAAAACACCACCCCAAGAGATGTTCAGAGAATCAGGGAATAAGAAAAACAACGTGTTGGTAAATAAAAAATGGTTCATGGAGAATTTTGCCGATTTGGAAAATGATGCCCCCATAATACAAGTCGAGCAATATTGTAGATCTTACATGATCGGATTTTTTTTCGACATTTTATTTACGGATCCGAATGGGGACTGTTATTCGCTCATACCCCTGGTACTTTTAGAAGAAATGAATAATTTGCATGAGTGGACATTTGGGAGTGGGCTACTTGCATACCTGTACAGAGAGTTGTGCAAAAGTACAGGTCCCGATCGGAAAAATATGGGAGGTTGTATCTTATTACTACAATTATGGGCTTGAAAACATTTTGCGACCGGAAGACCGAGAGTTTCATTGAACCTGGCAAGATTGAATATCTACGACGATCCGGATTACAATGATACGGTTGGCATGCTCTGGAGAGATGCAAGCGTTAAAGAGGATCCGTCGACTACTCATTTGTGGGCGAACCATGACATATTAGACAACATCCCTCCAAGTGATATCTTTTGGGCACCTTATGAGCCATACCGCGATAGGCTACCGTCCATTTGTCAGGAAGAAAGAACTACGATGCTACTCAGTGTGCCGTTGATTTATTTCTGGATCGTCGAGCGTTATCGTCCTGAGAGGGTGATGCGACAGTTCGGTTATCGGCAAAAAATACCCCCGGAAATACCTGAAGCCGACAAAGAATTACGCAACCTGATGAATTTTCGCGAAAATGATTGGCGTAAGATTCACAAGAATTGGATTACACGTTGGAACGATAAATGGTATTGATATTCGCAAATGGATACCCTGGAGCCGTATACCCCTCTCGATTATGATGGTTACATGAGCCGGTATTGGCAGAATTCTGATCCGTTGGTGCAGAGTACCATTTCGCACAGTTCGAGCACATACCGTCCTATGGTCCCGGAAAAAATATTAGCAATAATTTTTTTTAATATTTTCAAAGTTAAATTTAGAATTTTAATATTTTTGTTTTTTTAATATTTTAAGGCACAAACTGCCATGGAGGGAGCTCGCATACGTTTCAGAATGCTCAGAGAATTTGGTGCAAATATTCGGGTGGAAGTAAGGGACGGCGTCAGAAAATGGTTGGGATGCCAAAAACTAATTTGTACTCAGCTTAATGAGTATCCCGGCGATACTTAGTGGGAGGTGCTCAACGAATCGAGAGAAGATGCGGGAGGAGAGGAAGAGGGAGGAGAAGACGTCATTCAGCTCACTCAGATGCAGACTCAGAACCAGGCGAGAAGGAGAGGAAGAGGACGCAGACGTGGTGCACGCGGTCGTGGTGCACGCGGCCGTGGTGCACGCGGCGGAGGTGTTTAGGATTTATGTTTGGGGTTTAGGGTTTATGTCTGGGGTTTAGGGGTTATGTTTGGGGATTTGGATTATGTTGTGAATTGTTTATTTATTTTGACTATATTTGATTTTTTAGGGTTTATGGTTTATTTAGATGGTTTTAACTTAAGCATTACAACTACTCAATAATAAATAAAACAAACTAAATAAAATAAACAAAGTAAAACAGAATAAATAAACCAAACTACGGTCCATTATAACGGTCTCCACCCATTTGTGTGCACTTTCGTTTAGTGTGACCTGGTAATTTGCAGACGCTGTAATTCATTACATGCTTTTCTTTGTTCATGGTGTCCATACTGTTTTGGATTCGTAACTCCTGCCTTCTTCCACGTTTCATCCTTACATTAGCATTTTCCTTATAAGTTTATCACCAGGAAATAAATTGTAATTACAAATTTCTATGCTTGGCGTCCATTGTGATTTTTTTCTTTACAAGATAGAAACTTTTTTCGTACGTACGTTTCAAATTATCCAAGGAATAACACGGATGAATGAAAACTTTGCTAGATATAACTTTGCGTATACAAACTGCTATGACGTGCGAACATGGGTAGTGATATATCATAGATTTCTGACACTCGTATTTTCCTTCATTGATATCCACTCGCCATTTCTTTCTCGAAATTCCGATACCACTCGTCGAATGCCGGGCTTGCGTAAGCACCTGATAAATACCTTGCTCTAAGTTTTAGCAAGTGACTTCATGCCTAGCATCCTTAATGCGTCTATGTTCCATTTTTAACATCACTATATCCGACCAATTCTTTTCCCTCATATTAGCAGCCGCCCGATATCTCACGTGATAACAATAACAATTTAGCTTATAAAATGTCACCTCCACAATTGCCGTAACAGGTAGTTTTCTTATACTTTTGAAAACAAAATTCATCACTTCGGCGTTATTGCTAGTTGGTATGCCCCACCGACGACCTTCAGTATCGTACGAAATTGCCCAATTTGATTTATTTATCTTCAGTAACAAATCGGTCGCTGAACTATCTTTTTTTTTCCATTTTTTCCCATATCTTATTAAATTTATATTTGTTGTGCGCACGTACTAATCCTTGAATCAATGGAACCACTGTTTTGTCTGTTACAACAGTACTGAAATTTGCTTGAAGATGCCGCATGCAATAACGATGATAACCATAAGGTGGTAGCCACCTTCTTACTCTCATTGCGCTAATTATGCCAGCATGCCTATCCGAAATAATGCAATACATATTTTCTTCTCCGAGAACATTACGCAAACAATTAAAAAATCACCCCCATGTCTCATTCTTCTCCCTATCAACTAAAGTAAAAGCTAAAGGAAATAACTGACCATTTGCGTCGCTAGCAATCGCCGTCAGTAAAGTTCCTTGGTATTTTCCGGTTAGAAATGTTCCATCTACTGTTATGACGGGCTTGCAAAATTAAAAACCATAGAGTGATGGACCAAATTCCCAAAAAAGACCTTCGAACTCCAACTCACCATCTCTATTTGGTGTACCATTTTTAAATGCATACAAAGTACCAGGATTTGTTGATGTTATTACTGCCATCAACTTAGGGAGCAAATTATAAGTCTCCCTCCAACCCCAAAATAAGAATCGAAACACGTGTTGTTTCATGTGCCAAGCCTTCCAATACGATATGGTATATTCAACCTTCAATTTAACGGCTTCTATTATGGTTACAGGTTTAACATCTAAATCCGCTCTTACGATATTTAGAATTAGCCCCCCAACAAGCGCACTCGTTAACTGTTTGTGGTCTCTTCCAAGTGTTTGGTTAATACATACGTGTGGTTGTCTAAATGTTTTAATCTCCCATAAATTATTTTTTTTATTAATCTAAGCATGTATCCTCCAACTGTATCCTCTAGTACCTTCATCTTTAAGATTGCATATCACAAATATATCTCGTTTTATTCGAGTTGTCTACTTCTATTTCTCGGTGGTGCTTGACACTGTATGCTTTTACAACCGATTGTAGTTCTGATTTCGTTTCAAATGTACGTCCCTTATACAATATTTCATCATCATTTTCATTCACATTCATGCCGGATAAGACATCATTTCTCGCATATTCCCACATTGAACTATCTTCGAATTCAGCAGCCGGCGCATCACTGAAAGTACCTACACTAACCATCTCACCCTCTTCCGTATATATAAATCCCGTCTGATGGTTCAATCTCTCCATTTCTTCATCGCCATCTCCATAAATTTCTTCCTCGTCCTCTAACTCCATTTTGCATCTAATTCATTTTTCATCTAATTCATTTTCATCATCATCTATTTCGGGAAGTACATTATTGCTCACACGTGCCATTATCAAAGGTCGCAAACGGGTCCTCATACGCATTTTCATTATTTATTTCATTTTCAACGGGTTCTAATATCTCATTTTCATCTGCATTTGGAATTACATTTCATCTACTACTAGTTCCTATCTGATGTTCTTTATTTTGGACGCGATCAACATATATTTCTAATTCCTCCATCCGAACCCTTATAACGCGCTTCGCAAAATTAATCAATTGTGTATTATTCATAATTTTCACTAACCTATAATGCCAAATGTCTTTCTTAAGTAAAGGAAGCCGACCTCGGATTAAAAGAATATCACTATACGACCAACCGAGATTCTCATAAATTTCTTTACACAGTTGGTCATAATCCCTATTTGCAGTTGTACTTTCTGGAATATAAGCCGGTTCCTCCGGGTCGTAAGTGCATCCGTTTGGTAGATTTACAATAACACCATCATAATATACAAGAATTTGAGAGTTTTGTGCCATTTTCTTTTTACTAATTGCAATAATATTTCAACAAATTAACAACAAATATATAATAAAATTAATTAATTATTTAATGAATCAAAAAATCTATAATAGAATACCTAATTTTCGTCTTCCTTTTCTTCTATTTTCTCCATTTATTTGGGTCAAATACACCTCAAATACACTTCAAAATCGCCTGAATAGTATTTTTATTTTTTGGGGGCGGACTTTAGGTTAGATTGGGGGAGAGAGGAAATTTTCCTTTTATAAGAGGCTCCAATGATTGAACTAGTTCCGCCATAGGGTCTGACGGAACTAGGCTATTTCTCAATTTTTTTGGGGTCAGACCTGTGTGGAAGACACGGTGATATAGGTTCCGCCAGACCCTCTGGCAGAACTAGTTATTTCTAGCTAGTTCCGCCAGAGGTTCTGGTGGAACTAGACCATTTGAGTCAGATTGTAAGTTGAAAAAATGGTATAGTTCCGCCAGAGGATCTGGCGGAACTAGACCATATTTTTGATTTTTTTTGGGTCAGAATGTAAGTTGAAAAAATGGTCTAGTTCCGCCAGAGGGTCTGGCGGAACTAGGCATTTTTTTTGATTATTTTGGGTTAGATTGTAAGTTGAAAAAATGGTCTAGTTCCGCCAGACACTGTGGCGGAACTAGCTAGAAATAGCTAGTTTATCCAAAGGGTATGGCGGAACTAGACCATTCTTTTTGACTTTTTGGGTCAGATTGTAAGTTGAAAAAATGGTCTGGTTTTGCCAGATAATCTGGCGGAACCAGTTATTTCTAGCTAGTTCCAGAGGGTCTGGCGGAACCTATATTTTCATCATTTTTGGGTCAATTTTACAGTCCAAATTGGGCCAAAAATAAATTTTACCTAGTTCCGCCAGACCCTGTGGCGGAAATAGCCTTTTCCATTAATTAAGCGTGTTTAAGGGTGCCAAATGGTCGAGATTAGCAAAAAAAAAAAAAAATACCTAGTTCCGCCAGACCCCCTGGCCGAACTACTTCAGTTCCGCCAGAGGGTCTGGCGGAAGTGCTACCTATCCAAATATTTAAAAAAAAATACTATCTGATTAATTATTCTTCAAAATAGTGCTACTATTCAAAAAAATTCGAAAAAATGTTGTTGGATGTTTCACACATTTTTGCTCGATTCCTTACCTTCATGAAAAAATTATTGTGCTTGCAAGTATTCACACTAATTTAAACACTGCCCATCATGGAAAAAGTGAGCTGCCGAATTCTCGCAATCTCACTTAATGGAAAAAGTGAGCCGCGCAGTTGTCACAAATTTCGTTGAAATACTAAACTTCATGAGCAAAATACTTCACACAAATTTGGTTGAAATACTGACCATGAAAAATACTCAGGAAATTCTTATTTATGGATGCAATCTTCCTTATGAAGCATAGTTAGTTACGAAGCTTACGATTTAAGAAGCTAAATATATTATATATATTACAAATTCTATGTATTTTTATATCATTATGGAAGATAGATATTGGAGTGAATCAAAACCAGTACACTAAGGCAAGCAATGAACATTTATTTTAGAAATTGAGTTTTAGCCTAATTAACCAGATTTAGCCGCTTTAACCACGTACCTATAATTGCAATATTCCACCGGTTAGCTTTTTGGACAAAATCACTATTATTATCATTTAAAAAATATGGGTGTGGAATATGAATGAAATTCCCTTTTCAATTCTAATGAATTCTTCATTCTTAATATGTCAGAATGAAGGAGAAGATAGATGAGATAGAGGACACATCTTCGCTTCTCTTGTGGATTGACGGGACAAGAGATCATGAGCATCTTCCACAACAAAGACAAGGGCGAAATAAAACTTGATTCATAGGTAAGACCACAATCTACATCCTCTTCTTTTTCCTATATTTCATTCTCAATACAAAAAATTTAAACATTTTATTATTATTTTTTTGTTTATTATAGAGTACAAAAGTTTCTGAAGATTTTCCTCATGGCTATACCTTCCCCTCCTCCATCATGCCTCTGTCTCCATCCATTATCAACAAGTAGATGCATTCAAGAGGCGGAATTTGCAATCCTACAGAGATATACTAGAGGTACTTTTTTTTGCATAAATGATCTATGATGTACTTATTAATTATTTTTGTGTAACATTAATTATTTTTCATCTAGCGGTTTAGGTAGAATTAATCCACGGAGATATAATGAAAAACCTTTAAATAATATTGTTAGTTTTCTAATGTTTCAGGGCATGTCAACAAGTACTAATTACACTGAAGGAGAAGAGAAATAGTTTTTATAAATTTATTATTGAATGAGAAGAGTATATTTTAATGTAAACAAAGAAATATATTTTCTTTTATTTGTTTCAAATTTTGTTGCTGTAGCCAATTGAATTCAATTCTAAGCTATATTGCACGGATACATATATGGGTATCGTATTCGATACGATACGGATACGGCGATACGAAAAATCTCAAAAAATTTAAGATACGAATACGGCTATATATTTATTTAATTATTTTTAAATTAATTTTATATAATATAATAATAATAAAATAAATATCATTTAAATTTTTATAACACAACATAAAACTAAAACAAATACTTAATACATAATATTAATAATGTTCGTATACAAAATGAAATCCAAAATATACATCATAATTAGTACATCAATATTTAGGATATACAATGAAGTCCAAAATATACATCGTAGTTAGTACATCAATATTTAAGATATACCAAAAGGACTAAATTTTCGTAAATAGAAGGTGAAGTAGGGAGGTGAAATGGGGGGACTAAATGGGTACTGAGCCCGTCTTCTTTCTTCTCTTTTTAAACATTTTATTATTATATTTAGATGGACCAATGCTGAATGGGCCAATGTTTTCCATGTTATGAATAAAAAAATGTTCAGTAAAAATATTTTGGAAAAAAAAAAAATGAAGGGCTGCCGTATCCTTCAAGTATGCTCACCGTATTTTTAACATATCCCGAAAATATCTTAGTGTATCCTGCCGAATCCCTCACGTATCTGAAAAAAAATATATTAAAATAATTGAATACGCCACGTGACTTATCCGATACGTATCAGCACCGTATTGGTATCTTATCCGTATTGAATATCCACATCCTCAGAATACTTCTCAATTTTTGAAGTATCCACGCAACATAGATTCTAAGTAAAATAAAAGATAATGTTTATGTAAATCACAATAAAACTACAATTTGATCTTTCAACAAAATCGTACATACTCCAAAGCACAATATAGAAATTTCTTGTCTTTCAATAAAATAGATTCACAGTTCATACTACAATCAATCGTACAAGGAGTAATTGAACGGCAAAAATTGAAATACAATTAATGTTTTTGCATGAAAGAATTCCCCCTTGCAAATATTATAGGTAAAATACCCGAAAGAGTAATATTATGTGAATTCTATCCACTGTGAACCAATTCATTAAAACACACCCATTTATTTATTTATGTTTATAATCCTGAGCGAACTTATCTACAGTACTCATCCCTCAAATAACCACGTAAGTATTTTTTTCACAACCGTCCGATTGTGTCAAAACACAATCTCGGCCGTCTGTTGATGTTGCATGGCTTCTACCAAAACCCTTCGTCTCATCCATCTCCCTGATTTTCTTCAGTTCCATCCGACTACTATCTTCCTCTCTCTCGCCTCCATTGATATCTCCTGATTTGACCTTCTACAAATTTATCTTTTATTCTAAATTCATCCTCTCTCTCTCACTCACTTTCTCTCTCTCTCGGCTCAATTGAAACAAAATTTCTTCTCTATTTCCTTTTTGTTCTTGCTCTCTCTCTATATATATATATATATATATATATATATATATATATATATATATATATATATATAGAGGGTGTGGCTAAACAACATACGTATGCACAACATACGTTTTTTCCCACACCCAAAATACGTAATAAAAATATAAAAATAAAAATTTCAATCTACGGATGTAATATATATGTTATGAATATGTTGGAGATTAATTTTCACAAAAATCGAATAATATAACATTGCCATCATATATCATCAAAAATATGCAAGCACTATTCAAAACATATATCGGAATAATAGTTTGATGATACATGATGGCAATGATATATTATTCCGATTCCCGTGAAAATTAATCCACAACATATTCATAACATATATATTACATCCATACGGTTGAAATTTGAATTTTTATTTTTTATAACTACTTTACGGGTATTTTAAAAAAACGTATGTTCGAACATACGTATGTTGTTTAGCATCTCCCATATATATATATATATATATATATATATATATATATATATATATATATATATATATATATATATATATATATACACATATATACACACACACACACACACACACACACACACATATATATATATATATATATATATATATATATATATATATATATATATATATATATATATATGCACTTGGATCTTGCTACCACCAGAGCAAAAGATCATTGGATCCCTGTACTGGTGAGATCGATCTGTTGTGCGCTTTCTTTGGATCTGGGAGAAGTGATCTCCTTTCCTTTCCCTTCCCATCTTAAAATCGTCTCTCTGGTTTCTCATCGAACACCCGATCCAGATCTGGCGGTAGATCCAGATCTATTTTCGCCTGAGAATCGCCCTCGTGTCTCTTTTTTCAAGCCAACAGGCCATCCATCCTTTCAATCTTCTAGTACATATTATCAACTAAATCAGTGTCTATTCCATATGAAATTGTTTATTCTTCAATTATAATGAAATTGTTACCTAGATTTACTAAATTATATATGTTTATTATTCTACTTGATAGATTTCATTAAGATTGGTTGTTATATTTTGTTGTCAGTTGAGTTATGAAATTTTAATTTATATTTCATGACATTCTGTTAGGCGAAAAATATATCTAAGCCGCTGGTGCCACACAATAAGTGGAGCTAGTAGGAATATCTTCAACTTTTCTTCTATCAGGTTTTTGTTTTTATTGTGTGCTTGTTAATACTCTTAAGATCTATTAGAAAATTGTTTTTATGTGTATGAATTACTTTTGAGTTTTGGTTTGCAAGTCTTGATTATATATATAGTAATCAGTACAACATATGATTCTTATTTTATTTGAATTGTTAATAAAGATTTGCCTTTTAAAATTATAGTGAGCATAAACATTCACTTGCAAAGAGGAGTGGGAATATCATTGTGAGAAGACAAGGAATTTCTTTCATGGTTTGGGAAGATTGAAGGATCAACTTTGGAAAACTCTAATAATATATATTTTTGTTATGAATAATTGTTGTATGGATGTCTATATACATTTTATTATTGAACTTCTAAATACATCACCTCCATCTATTAATGTATTGTTATGTTAAGAACAATATAGAATAGTGTGAATTTATATATCTTTTCTTGAACTTTGAATATCATTATGTTTGTATTTATTCTCTCTTATTTTTATGTAATATAAAGGGGATTGCTCTTTCTATAAATAAAGCTTTATAATGTAAAGAAGATAGACAATAATGGAATGAATGAATACTCTCCAATTTCTCTTTTTCTTTATCTCTTTATTTTAGTCATTTTATAACACGTTATCTGCACGAGACTCTATTTCAAGTTCTAAAGTAAGTAACTAAAATACGCTTCGAAGCATAAGACTATCAAAAGAAATTTTAAGTGCATATTTAAATTCCACTTCAAAGGTACAACTTATAATTATTATTATTTTCTTGTACAAAGATTATTTTTCTTCAGGTTCTTGCTCGAATTTTTATTTTTCATGACACTTGTTGCTATTGATGCAAGCTCAAAGTTATAAATTGAATTTTTATTGCACCTGAAGCTGCATTTTAATTTTTGTTACTGCACATAAAGTTGCAGAATAATTTTTCTTGTTGCACCTGAAGTTGCAGACTAATAATTATTCTTACTGCACTAGAAGTTGCAAATTTACTTTATTTATGCGCCTGAAGTTGGAATATTATTTTTCCTTTTAAATACACCTGAAATGACTAGATTGCTCATTTTAGTGAATGCACCTGAAGTTGCAATATTATAAATTAGTAAATAAAATTATCAATCTCGAAGATTAGTTCTCAGCAAACAATTTGAGAAAAAAAAAAGGAATTTATGTTCCAGAAATGGAACATTCATTAACTTCTATTTTGCTCTTGAAGTAGCGGTAAAGGAAGAGAGTTTTTCAAATATAATATCATCTTAAATAAGAAAAATGATGAGTTTGAAAATAAAAAAGGGATGAAAATTATGAATAATATATATCTAACTCGTTGCACTTCCAGAAATGAATGTTGCAATTGTCAGCATAAATGAGACTAACGTAAAAGAAAATGAGATGATGCAACAAGATAATAACTTGTAAATAATCCTGAAATATATATGCTTTTGATGTTTCATGAAAGAACATTCATTAAGTACAAATTGTACACCAAAAGATTTTATTGAATTTGATGGTCTCTTTAAAAGAGTAAAAATATGATCAATTATGTTTATAGCAAAAAATTGTGTGGCAGATTAATAAAAGGAATTTGACATTTTTAATTGTGGAATCCAAAATAGATGATTAAAACATATGTCCATCAGACATTTCAACAACTTACATAATATTTGTAAAATATTTCTCTAATTTGACAAGAAAGAAATCAAATGTTAATGCAACATTTGTATTGTTGAAGACTCCGGAAGAGTCATCATTTTTGTTGCCTACAGAAAAAAAAATTATAATATATGATGCTCCAAAACTAAAATAAAATAAAATCACGAATCTTATCCATCTGATTACATACCTTTCCCCGAAGTGAATGGTACCATATATGAGTGTCACGATTATGGATTCAGACGTGAAAGAGGCTGCGGTCCAAACTAACTTGGCAACATGATGGTTGTAATAAGAAAACCACACAATAAAAGACAAAAAGCTCAAAAAGATAAGTTTTGAAGAATTTACAAGTTCATGATTTACATGTGGTAGTAAAAGACATTCAATATGTACTTGTTGTAAGCCATATAATCTTATGGATCTTTATTAAGATTCTATAAATGAAAAGAGAAATATAAAGATATCAATTTTATCTACCACAATAATGAAAATGTCAACCGTCAATAATAACGATATTATGAGCTAGATCTAGAGATACACTAATAAGTCATTAATTATACACATTTTATACCCTATACATATATGATATTGCACCATTATATGTGTTAATATTCTATTTATATGGATAATAATCACAACTTGAATGTTGATACTGCTAATGGCATATTTATGTGAATTCAGGTGCAATTTTGATGGAGCATAGCTTGGAGAAAATATGTTGGAGCATAAGATGGAAATAATAATCAAGACTCGGACCTGCCGACACAGGCTTAGTATTTCGGCCATAACTCACAATCTGGGCCTTCTCTATATGCATACTATATACTGTTGGAAAGAAGAGAACAAGGCCCACAATTCACTCCATATCACCAGAGCCCAATTCAGAGATATACGTGTCCCAAATTGACCAACTTCTGGACAGATCTATCATTCACTTTGCATTCACTCTTCATGTTTTTGCCATGCTCATTCACACTCTTTGCATGGGGCTTCATTCATCCCTCATGATCACCTTTTGAGAGGGTTATAACCAGGTGCAAGGCATCTATTCTAATCACTTTTGAACTTCATCATTCTCTCTCTTGGAGTTGGGCAAGTCAAGCAAGCTTCATTATTCCATCCGCGCTTCATTAATGGGTTCTATCATTATTTTATTTTCTTTATTTTCCATGTATTTCGAGTAAGCCCTTCGAGGCATAGTTAGTGTTTATGTTTTTGTGTTGTAACTTTTCGAGTAAGCCCTTCGAATCATATACCCTATCTCTGATTCACAATGGGTGTCACGATAATTGAGAATCAGGATGGTGAAAAAGTTCCTACGAGAGTACAAAATGGATGGCGAGTATGCATTGATTATCGCAAATTAAACACTTTCACCCGGAAAGACCATTTCCCCCTTCCTTTCATTGACCAGATGCTCGAGCGCCTTGCTGGGCGCCACCATTACTGCTTCTTAGATGGCTTCTCTTGTTACTTTCAAATAGTCATCGCCCATGAGGATCAAGAAAAGACCACCTTCACGTGCCCTTTTGGCACCTTTGCCTATAGGCGCATGCCCTTTGGGTTGTGTAACGCACCCGGTATATTTCAGAGATGTATGATGTCCATCTTCTCTGATTATGTCACCCGAATTATTGAGGTTTTCATGGATGATTTCACCGTCTATGGTGACTCATTCGATGACTGTTTGGGAAACCTAAAGACGATTCTTCAAAGGTGTGTGGAGACTGACCTGGAGCTGAATTATGAGAAATATCATTTCATGGTGGATTAGGGCATAGTCTTAGGCATGTGATTTCCTCTCGGGGTCTTAAAGTGGATAAAGCAAAGATCGATGTCATTAGATCCCTTCCGTACCCAACCAGTGTGAAGGACATTCCATCATTTCTTGGTCATGCCGGATTTTATAGGCTTTTCATCAAAGATTTCTCAAAAATCGCTCAACCTCTTTGTCTTCTTCTCCAAAAAGAGACTTCTTTTGAGTTTACTGAGAAGTGAAAAGCGGCATTCGACCTTCTCAAGGAGAAATTATGTTCTGCCCCCATTATTAAAGCTCCCGACTAGAATCTGCCTTTCGAGATCATGTGCGATGCGAGTGATAGGGCAGTTGGAGCTGTCCTTGGGCAGCGGGATGGGCGAGAACCCCATGTTATCTCTTATGCCTCCAGGACCTTAGACGATGCTCAGTGCAAACAACTACAGAAAAAGAGCTGCTGGCCGTTGTTTTTGCACTGGAGAAATTTAGGTCCTATCTCTTAGGGGTTAAGGTGATTATATACTCTGACCACGCCGCGTTGAGGCATCTTTTCAAGAAGAAGGAATCCAAGCCGAGACTTCTTCGTTGGATATTGTTGCTCCAGGAGTTCGATTTGGAGATTAGAGATAAACGAGGATCAGAGAATCTAGTTGCAGATCACCTTAGCCGCCTTCCTATGAGTATTGAGGAGGGTACCCCAATATCGGAATTCTTTCAAGAGGAATATCTCTATGCCGTGCAAAGCTATACACCATGGTATGCTGATATAGTGAATTACCTGGTGGCTAAAGACCTACCAGAGGATCTTACACGTGCACAGGCCAATCGAATCCGATATGATTCTCAATTTTATATTTGGGATGAGCCTTACCTCTTTCGGATTTGCGCGGATCAAATTATTCGGAGATGACATAAGGATGCTTACTTCTTCGTAAAGTCATGTGAGCGATGCCAGAGAACGGGAGGACTAACCAAGAGAGACGAGATGCCGATGAAGTATATTCTTGCATGTGAGGTTTTTGAAGTGTGGGGTATCGACTTTATGGGACCTTTCCCTCCCTCATATGGCTTTGAGTACATCCTCCTAGCAGTTGATTATGTCTCCAAGTGGTTTGAGGCCAAGGCCACAAAACGGGCAGATGCAAAAACAGACGTGGATTTTATCAAGGACCAGATCTTTAGTAGGTTTGGGGTCCCGAGAGTCATCATCAGTGACAGAGGAACCCATTTCTGCAACCGGAGTTTCGAGGCATTAATGAAGCAATACCATGTCACACATAAAACCTCGACAACTTACGACCCTCAAACCAATGGCCAAGCAGAGCTTTCGAATAGGGAGATCAAAGACGTTTTGGAGAAAGTGGTGAACCCCACCAGGAAAGACTGGAGTCTTCAGCTAAATGATGCACTCGGGGCTTACAGGACTGCGTTCAAGTCCCCTGTAGGCATGTCCCCTTATCGGCTAGTCTATGGAAAGGCTTGTCATCTTCCGGTTGAACTCGAGCACAAAGCCTACTGGGCCATCAAGAAGTGCCATCTAGATTACCCAAATGATGCACTCAACCAGAAGTTGCAAATCCAAGAGTTAGAGGAGATCCGAAATGACGCGTATGAGAACTCCCGAATCTTCAAGGAGAAGACCAAGGTGTATCATGACAGGAAGCTTGCCCACAAGGATTTCAAAGTGGGTGACAAGGTGTAGCTGTTTAACTCAAGACTCAAATTACACCCGGGCAAGCTACAAAGTAGGTGGATAGGGCCCTTTCTTGTGACCAAATTGTTCGATTATGGTGCAGCAGAAATTCACGGTCTGGATTCAGGGAAAGTCTTCAAGGTCAACGGGCACCGGCTGAAGCGGTTTCATGAGAGTTTCGATGCGAGCTGGATTGACATTCACGAGCTTGGAGAGCCAGCATCCACTGCTTGAGGAGATAGAAACGTCGGGCCAACGACGTTAAAAAGAAGCACTACTGGGAGGCAACCCTGCGAATAAAGGTTGTGTTTTTCTTTGTTTATTTTCTTTTTCTTGAATTGCATCACCACTTTGTGCTTAACTTTACTCAGGGACGAGTAAAAGTCTAAATGTGGGGTGGAGTCTTTATTGCATGTTAGGTAGTAAAAAAATAAAAATATATAATAATACAAACCCATTTTTAAGCCTCAAATTTAAAAAAAAATGCCCAATTAAAAATCAAAAGGATTGAGAGAGAACTGTAAACTATATTGAAAAATGTGGGGGAACTTGTTTGGACTCAAAAGGATAATACAGACCAGTTCAAGAAGAATTGAGGTCGTTGGTTTAGGGATCTTTTGTCACTGGTGAACTCGATTTGTTGTTTGAGTGCCAATAATTTAGGGATTTGCGCGAGAAATTATGTGAGAACTTACCATTGGACCGTGACCCGGAACTCAAGTTGTTTATAGTATAATATCCATAATAACCCACTATATCATCTCGTATATATATAAATAATATCCAAATCTATTAGCTTCTAAAGTCACTTTGTTGCTTGGTTTTGGGGAATGAGGGTTAGGCATTATATAAGACGATAGGGGACGGGAAGTAGAGGTTAGTGTTAGAAGTGTTGGGTTTCTACCGTTCATAACGCAGCGGAAAATACAAAACGAAACAAAATCGAATTCGAAACCCAAAAGAAGGATCCGTGAATTACAATTAAATCAAAGAAAAGTTTATAACTTTGTACCTTCGGATTACGCTTAATCCGTGATGATAAAAAATGAATTTGGTTGACGCTTTTCTTTGGTCGATTCCAAACCGGTTTCCAAACCGATCCTTTGTATGTTTCGCCTAACCGGTCTACCAAACCGATTTCCAAACGAACGGATTCCCCAAGCAAACCGATTCTCCAAGCAAAACTACGGTTTCAACCCGAATCACAAAGACGCCGCACTTCGCTTCGTCCTCTACCGGTATCCACACGAACAACCCCTTTGAACGAATAAAGAACGATATATGCTAGTATCCGTTCTTCATTTCTCTCACAGAAATAACAAGATAATAATTTTCGGATTTTTCTCTCCTTTTTGTCTCACACAATTTGGACGAAAAAATTATAATCCTTCATATGATTTTTTGGGGTGTCTCTTGTGCCTACATAGTCCATAAGTTTCATATCCTATGTGCATGGTAACTATGTAACCATATATGCAACACACCTTATCATATAAGATGTAGGATTGGATGTGTCACTTGACTATGTAGCTCTCCATACAACTTATCACATAAGTTATGATTTTTCTGTGTACGTCTCAATAGTTGTTCTTTGTGTGTGACCCTGTAGGTTTACTTAATGTTGGCAATAATCACAAGGGATTATAAATGATGAGCGGCCTCTAGCAAGACATCATGATTACCCAAATTAAGCAAATATAGATGATTCGATCAAACCTAATTTATGTCATGCATTGTATCCCTTTGTTACACGATATCTATATCGTCCATAAGGCATGGTATGTGTCAACCTTATGTTGGTCGATAAATATTTCTTGACACCGAATTTGATTGAACATGAAAGGACATTAATAACTCTTTATTAATTCCCTTGAGCACGGCCGTGCGTTTCTTCAATCAAATCATCAAGAGGCCTAAAGATATCTCTCTCAATTTATGAGAGGAACAAATCCTATCTTAATTAAACTCTTTCCTCCGCACAATTCATTATATACCTAATTATAATCTTTATGATCGCCTGGTTAAAGACGATGTTAGACTATATTATGAGAGACACTCCACATATTCCATATTCATATTCCACTATACAAAAAGAGAGTGAGTGCGAGTTTCACCAAAGTGCATGGAATCTTACACAAGGGACCAAAGATCATTATTGGCTGGTATATAAGTGAAGAGCGAGTCAAAAACATGGGACCCATCTTACCAATACAAGTTACAATGTTTGCTCGAGGACGATCAAATGTTTAAGTGTGGGGTGATTTGAAAAGTCATTAATTATACACATTTTATACCCTATACATATATGATATTGCACCATTATATATGTTAATATTCTATTTATATGGATAATAATCACAACTTGAATGTTGATACTGCTAATGACATATTCATGTGAATTCAGGTGCAATTTTGATGGAGCATAGCTTGGAGAAAATATGTTGGAGCACAAGATGGAGATAATAATCAAGACTCGGACCTGCCGACACAGGCTTAGTATTTCGGCCATAACTCACCATCTGGGCCTTCTCTATATGCATACTATATACTGTTGGAAAGAAGAGAACATGGCCCACAATTCATTCCATATCACCAGAGCCCAATTCAGAGATATACGTGTCCCAAATTAACCATCGTCTGGACAGATCTATCATGCACTTTGCATTCACTCTTCATGTTTTTGCCATGCTCATTCACACTCTTTGCATGGGGCTTCATTCATCCCTCATGATCACCTTTTGAGAGGGTTATAACCAGGTGCAAGGCATCTATTCTAATCACTTTTGAACTTCATCATTCTCTCTCTAGGAGTTGGGCAAGTCAAGCAAGCTTCATTCTTCCATCCGCGCTTCATTACTGGGTTCTATCATTATTTTATTTTCTTTATTTTCCATGTATTTCGAGTAAGCCCTTCGAGGCATAGTTAGTGTTTATGTTTTTGTGTTGTAACTTTTGAGACCATTAATAATGAATTTCATTTGAACGGTTATTATTCTGTTTTCACTTACTTATTATCTTTCATGCTCAATGAATTATTTTAAGATTATTTCGGTCAATTCTATGTTCAATAGTAATTAACGAGGGCTACAAAATTCCTTTGGTTGCTTTGCTCAATAGCTTCCATTAGAATTTGAATAATAACCAAGTGCAAATTGTTAGCAGTATGCCCTAGGCCAATATATTTGAGACCTAGATGTATGAATTATGTTAAACAAACATTGAGTTTATTTAGAGATATTTTATATAATAAATGCGTATTGGTTATTTTATTTTTATTACTAAAATGAACCTTGAATAATATATTCAGCTTTATATCATCAAAGTATGTGACTTTGATAGTAAAACTATAAAGTATTATGAATGATATTCTAAACCGTCCCTGATCATTTGTAGGATGTTTGTGAGACAAACATACTTTATGATAAGCTATAAATGGACATCAGTATGTTAGTTGACCGATGGTCACGTTTTACTGATCATGAATAAGAGTTATTAAGTCATTAACGTAAGTATATGTTAGAGACCATATATTGGATTGACCCACCTTGAGAATACTACATGGTTCGTGTCATTAGTTATTCTCAGTAAAGAATGTATCTGTAATCCTTAGACTTGAGATTATCTCAGTTTCCTACATGATAAATTTTATACTTTAATATAGTCTAACATCGTCTTTAACCGGGCGATCATAAAGATTATAATTAGGTATATAATGAATTGTGTGGAGGAAAGATTTTAATTAAGATAGGATTTGTTCCTCTCATAAATTGAGAGAGATATCTTTAGGCCTCTTGATGATTTGATTGAAGAAATGCACGGCCGTGCTCAAGTGAATTAATAAGGAGTTATTAATGTCATTTCATGTTCAATCAAATTCGGTATCAAGAAATATTTATCGACCAACATAAGGTTGACACATACCATGCCTTATGGACGATATAGATATCGTGTAACAAAAGGATACAATGCATGACATAAATTAGGTTTGATCGAATCATCTATACTTGCTTAATTTGGGTAATCATGTTGTCTTGCTAGAGGCCGCTCATGATTTATAATCCATTGTGATTATTGCCAACATTAAGTAAACCTACAGGGTCACACACAAAGAACAACTAATGAGACGTACACAGAAAAATCATAACTTATGTGATAAGTTGTATGGAGAGCTACATAGTCAAGTGACACATCCAATCCTACATCTTATATGATAAGGTGTGTTGCATATATGGTTACATAGTTACCATGCACATAGGATATGAAACTTATGGACTATATAGGCACAAGAGACACCCCAAAATCAGATTAAGGGTATAATATTTTCGTCCATCTTTTTGTGAGAAAAAGAGGAGAGAAAAATCCGAAAATTATTCTTTTGTTATTTTCTGTGAGAGAAATGAAGAACGAATACTAGCATATATCGTTCTTTATCCGTTCGAAGGGGTTGTTCGTGTGGATACCGGTAGAGGACGAAGTGAAGTGCAGCGTCTTTGTGATTTAGGTTGAAACTGTGATTTTTGTTTGGAGAATCGGTTTGTGAGACGACCGATTAGGTGAATCATTCAAAGGATCGGTTTGGAAACCGGTTTGGATCGGGCAAAGAAAATCGTCAACCAAATTCGTTTTTAATCATCACGGATTAAGCGTAATCCGAAGGTACAAAGTTATGAACTTTTCTTTGATTTAATTGTAATTCACGGATCCTTCTTTTGGGTTTCGAATTCGATTTTGTTTCATTTTTGTTCTTCCGCTGCATTATGAATGGTAGAAACCCAACAGTGGTATCTGAGCCAAGTGAATTCCAATTAAATTAAGACGGATAAACTATTTTCGAAATATTTCTTTTGATTTTGAGGCGTTGTTTTTCAATTTTTTGAATTTTGGTCATAAACGGTTGCAATTTCATGAAAGGGTGCATGTGATGTATCTTGATCATGAACGGTTGCGATTTCATGAAAGGATGCGACTTCATGAAAGGGTGCATGTGATGTATCTTGATCATGAACGGATGCGACTTCATGAAAGGATGCGACTTCATGAAATGGTGCATGTGATGTATCTTGATTATGAACGGTTGCGATTTCATGAAAGGATGCGACTTCATGAAAAGGTGCATGTGATGTATCTTGATCATGAAAGGTTGCGAATTCATGAAAGGATGCGACTTCATGAAAGGATGCATGTGATGTATCTTGATCATGAAAGGTTGCGATTTCATGAAAGGATGCGACTTCATGAAAGGGTGCATGTGATGTATCTTGATTATGAAAGGTTGCGACATGATTGAAAGGGTGCCTTGGGTATGTCATGAAGGGAGGCATGTAATGTATCATAACCTTCGGATGGGTGTCTAAATTTTATGAAAAGGTGCGAAACTACGTATATGATACACTAAATAAATTTCGAAAAGATGTATTCAACACATCAAGTTTTTTTAAAGAAATTTTGAGTTTCGGCACTATATAAAATAAAATTTCTTCAGCGAGATCCCCGTTTTTCGGGGCCACGCCCCGAACCATGCACTCACGCATAGATTAGTCGTAGACCCCAAATTTCATATTCGTAACGCTTTATACATATTTCGTAAAATGGTTTAAAGTACAACATAATGCATATAACATGGCCTATTAGATATGTGATGAATGATTGTAATTTGTGTGTGATGATATGATGTGTGTAATATATGTATGTATGTAAAAACGGGCATGGTTCCGTTCTTGGTTGATGTGATGTAATTTATTTTGATGGTTAATTGTGACGGGCATCGTTCCGTTCATTTTATATATAATATAACTACCACGATCATACACATCATGGAGATGAAGGAGCTCACCATCCACTTCATACGCATCATGGAGATGATAGAGTTCACCATCCACCTCATACACATCATGGAGATGAAGGAGTTCACCGTCCACCTCATACACATCATGGAGATGAAAGAGTTCATCGATGCCTTGTGGTTGAATGTATCTTAGGAAATGATCTTAATGATTGGCTCATTTAGATCATCAAGGCCATGTTATATCATATCATATTTATTTTATCTGTGCATGTGATGTTCTGTGATGAAATACATGATAAAATAAAACAACAAAACAAAAGATTAAACATAACAATCCCTCATATAATATTGAATCATAGAAATGCCTTCCATGTATCTATACTTATTATCCCTTCGATCATGCAAAATTTGGGTATGCCAAAGCATAGTGAATTAGCATAATCTTAGGGTGATAAGAAACGAGAAATGGTGATTCTCGATATTTAGACATTGTTAGATTCAACTGAACTATCAAGTCAAGACTTGGGTTCGGGGCATATGATAGGATGCATATGCCGAGCATATGATGCTCATCCTATGGATTAAACGAGAGTTGTATGAGATACAATTGGAAACGTTCCTACCTAAATAATTAGGTTCTAGGCGATGAGCCAAAACTCACTTGGAACTTGATGAAATATGGATCTTGGCCCACTATGAAATTTAAAGTTAAAATTTCCGAATCAATACATTTGAGGGTTATTGATTTGAATAAAATAGTGGGAGTTAAAATTATATTAAAATATCTCAAATCACATATTAATATAAACCTGCATTTAATTCTGTGTAGAAAATGGCAACAAACAACACATCAACTTTAACATTGCGATCCATCCTTGAGAAGGACAAGCTCAATGGGAAAAACTTCCTTGACTGGCATCGGAATTTGAGAATTGTTCTCAAACAAGAAAGGAAGAACTATGTCCTTAAAAGGCCCATTCCTAACCAGGCCGCTGATGATGCTGATCAAGAAGTTATAAACACTTATGCCAAGCATACAAGCGACTCTAATGATGTGACATGTCTCATGTTGGCCACCATGGATGCCGATTTTCAAAAGCAGTTTAAAAATTTAGAGGCATTTCCAATATTGGCACAGCTCAAGGAAATGTTCCAAGAGCAAGCTAGAAATGAGAGGTATAATGCACATTGTGCATTAGCAAGTTGTAAGATGGTTCCCAACTCCTCAGTGAGTGCTCATATTCTGAAAATGAAAGGGTACCTTGATCAATTTGATAAACTAGGGGCAAAGGTTGGCAATGAGATGGCTACCGATTTGATCCTTAGGTCTCTTCCTCCGAATTTCAAGTCATTTATAATGAACTATAATATGCATAACATGGACAAGAGTATCACCGAGTTGCACGGCATGCTGAAAAACTTCGAGGGGACTATGAAGACAAATGTTGTCAACGATGTTCCCTTGATTCAGAAAGGCAAGGGTCAAAAGAGAAAATTCAAGGGCAAAGTCAAAGGAAAAGGTAAGTGAAAGATGTTGTCCGAACCTAAGAACAAGAAACCCAAGGAGGGTGTTTGTTTCTTCTGCAACAAACCAGGCCATTGGAAAAGAAATTGCCAGGCAAACTTGGAGGATCTAAAGAAGAAGAAGAAGAGTAGTGAGACCAGTACTTCAGGTATTAATGTTATTGAAATTAATTTATCTACTTCTTCATCTTGGGTATTAGATACCGGATGCGGTACTCACATTTGTAATAATGTGCAGGGGCTGCAAAGGAGTAGAAGATTAGCGAAGTGTGAAGTGGACCTGCGGGTGGGAAATGGAGCAAGAGTTGATGCATTAGCCGTGGGCATTTATTTATTATCTTTACCTTCTGGACTTGTAATAAATTTAAATAATTGCTACTATGTACCTGCTGTGAACAGGAATATTGTATCTGTGTCGAGATTGGTTTTCGATGGTTTTAAGTTTGTTATTGAGAATAATAACTTTACCATAAGTAAAGAAAATATTTTCTATGCGAATGGTCAATTAGAAAATGGTCTTTATGTTTTAAATCTTGATCATAAACATTACAAGTCTATCTATAACATTAATACAAAGAGATTTAAATCTAATGATTTGAATCCGACATATTTCTGGCATTGTCTTTTAGGACACATAAATGAGAAACGCATTTCTAAACTCCACCAATATGGACTTTTAGACTCATTTGATTTAGAATCATTTGAGACATGCGAATCTTGTTTATTAGGTAAGATGACAAAGGCTCATTTCACAAAGTGAGGTGAGAGAGCAAGTGAGTTATTGGATCTCATACATACAGATGTATGCGGACCAATGAGCACACCAGCTAGAGGTGGTTTTCGATACTTCATTACTTTTACTGATGACTTAAGTAGATATGGATATGTTTACTTAATGAAACATAAATCCGAATCTTTTGAATTGTTCAAAATTTACAAAAGTGAAGAAGAAAACCAGCTAGGTAAGAAAATAAAAGCATTTCGATCAGATCGAGGTGGCGAATATTTAAGCCTAGAGTTTGACAATCATCTTAAAGATTGTGGAATAGTTTCACAACTTACTCCTCCTGGAACACCTCAATGGAATGGTGTCTCGGGAAAGAGAAACCGAACTTTACTAGATATGGTTCGGTCTATGATGAGTCAAACAGATCTTCCGATATCCTTTTGGAGTCAAACAGATCTTCCGCGTTCATACTAAACAGAATTCCATCAAAAGCTGTTCAAAAGACTCCATATGAGATATGGACTGGGAGGAGTCCCACATTGTCTTTTCTAAAGATTTGGGGTTGTGAAGCTTATGTGAAGCGTCAAATTTCTGATAAGTTAACACCGAAATCTGATAAATGCTTATTTGTGGGATATCCTAAAGAAACTAAAGGATATTACTTTTATAACCCATCCGAGAACAAAGTGTTTGTTGCTCGAAATGGTATCTTTTTGGAAAGAGAATTTATTTCTAAAGGAACTAGTGGGAATAAAGTACATCTTGAAGTAATTCAAGATCCACTAATTAGCAATGAGCAGCCATTGGAAGATCCACAAGTCTCTTCAAGAGTTGACGAGTCCGGTCTTGAAACACAAGATACTCCTCGTAGATCTGGTAGAGTTCGTCATGAGCCCGAGAGATATGGATTTCTCGTGACTGATGATAGAAATGTGGCTCTCATAGATGATGAACCCACATCTTACCAAGAAGCTATAAAGGATCCTGATTCTCATAAATGGTTAGAAGCCATGAAAACTGAGATGCAGTCCATGTACGATAATCAAGTTTGGAACCTAATTGATTCACCTGATGGTTCTAAGACCATTGGGTGTAAATGTTTCAAAAAGAAAATTGACATGGACGGAAATGTGCATACCTATAAAGCAAGACTTGTTGCGAAAGGTTTCTGACAAACTCATGGTATAGACTATGACGAAACTTTCTCACCAGTTGTCATGCTTAAATCAATTAGAATTCTGCTTGCCATAGCTGCATATTATGACTATGAGATATGGCAAATGGATGTCAAAATAGCTTTTCTTAATGGAAATTTACTCGAGGATGTGTATATGA
Organism: Juncus inflexus; assembly: GCA_024447665.1. Lineage (NCBI taxonomy): Eukaryota > Viridiplantae > Streptophyta > Magnoliopsida > Poales > Juncaceae > Juncus > Juncus inflexus. Next base: position 2,337,647 of record JAJHPC010000016.1, on the reverse strand, counting down.
CACAACCCGAGGATTTTGTTGATCCTAAGAATTCTGATAAGGTCTGCAAATTGCAGCGATCCATTTACGGATTAAAACAAGCATCTCGGAGTTGGAATCTTCGTTTTGATGAAGTAATAAAAGGTTTTGGTTTTATCAAAAATGAAGATGAACCTTGTGTTTACAAGAGGGTTAGTGGGAGCGCAATAGTTTTTCTAGTACCGTATGTAGATGATATATTACTCATTGGAAATGACATTCCGACTTTAACAAATGTTAAGACATTTTTAGGAAAGTCTTTTGCAATGAAGGACCTAGGAGATGCCGCTTATATACTCGGCATTAAGATCTATAGAGATAGATCTAAAAGGCTCATAGGTCTAAATCAAAGTACCTATATTGACAAAGTGTTGACACGATTTCGATTGGATGATTCGAAAAGAGGTTTTATACCAATGTCACATGGCATAAAATTGAGTAAGACTCAACGTCCTGCTAATCATGAAGAACGAAATCGCATGAATAAAATCCCGTATGTTTCGGCTATTGGATCTATCATGTATGCCATGCTTTGTACTAGACCAGATGTATCATATGCATTAAGTGCAACTAGCAGATATCAATCTGATCCCGGTGAAAGTCACTGGACAGCAGTCAAGAATATTTTGAAGTACTTGAGAAGAACTAAGGATTCATTCTTGGTTTATGGAGGATTTGAAAGTGAGCTAGTTGTAACAGGTTTCACGGACTCAAGCTTTCAAACCGACAATGATGATTTTAGATCGCAATCTGGTTATGTGTTTTGTTTGAATGGAGGTGCAATAAGTTGGAAAATTTCCAAACAGGACACTGTAGCGGATTCTACGACAGAAGCGGAGTACATAGCAGCTTCAGAAGTAGCTAAGGAAGCAGTTTGGATGAAGAAGTTCATTGAAGAACTCGGTGTGGTTCCTAGTATAGCAAATCCTGTGGATCTTTATTGTGACAACAATGGGGAATCGCGCATGCAAAGGAACCAAGATCGCATCAGAGAACCAAACACATACTTCGACGTTTCCATTTGATTAGGGAGATCATTGCGAGAGGAGATATTAAAATATGCAGAGTTGATGGTGATGATAATGTTGCCGATCCGTTGACTAAACCACTTTCTCAAGCAAAGCATGAGGGTCACGCTAGGTCGATGGGTATTAGATACTTGTTAGATTCGGCCTAGTGCAAGTGGGAGATTGTTAGTAGTATACCCTAGGCCAATATATTTGAGACCTAGATGTATGAATTATGTTAAACAAACATTGTGTTTATTTAGAGATATTTTATATAATAAATACGTATTGGTTATTTTATTTTTATTACTGAAATGAACCTTGAATATGATATTCAGCTTTATATCATCAAAGTATGTGACTTTGATAGTAAAACCATAAAGTATTATGAATGATATTCTAAACCGTCCCCGATCATTCATAGGATGTTTGTGAGACAAACATACTTTATGATAAGCTATAAATGGACATCGCATGTTAGTTGACCGATGGTCACGTTTTTTCGATCATGAATAAGAGTTATTAAGTCATTAACGTAAGTATATGTTAGAGACCATATACTTGGATTGACCCACCTTGAGAATACTACATGGTTCGTGTCATTAGTTATTCTCGGTAAAAGAATGTATCTGTAATCCTTAGAATTGAGATTATCTCAGTTTCCTACATGATAAATTTTATACTTTAATATAATCTAACATCGTCTTTAACCGGGCGATCATAAAGATTATAATTAGGTATATAATGAATTGTGGGAGGAAAGAGTTTAATTAAGATAGGATTTGTTCCTCTCATAAATTGAGAGAGATATCTTTAGGCCTCTTGATGATTTGATTGAAGAAACGCACGGCCGTGCTCAAGTGAATTAATAAGGAGTTAGTAATATCATTTCATGTTCAATCAAATTCGGTATCAAGAAATATTTATCGACCAACATAAGGTTGACACATACCATGCCTTATGGACGATATAGATATCGTGTAACAAAAGGATACAATGCATGACAAAAATTAGGTTTGATCGAATCATCTATACTTGCTTAATTTGGATAATCATGATGTCTTGCTAGAGGCCGCTCATGATATATAATCCATTGTGATTATTGCCAACATTACGTAAACCTACAGGGTCACACACAAAGAGCAACTAATGAGACGTACACAGAAAAATCATAACTTTCACTGTCTACTTCAAAGGGGTTGTTCGTGTGGATACCGGTAGAGGACGAAGCGAAGTGCGGCGTCTTTATGATTTGGGTTGAAACCGTGATTGTTGTTTGGAGAATCGATTTATTTGGAGAATCGGTTTGTGAGATGACCGATTAGGCGAATCATTCAAAGGATCGGTTTGGAAACCGGTTTGGATCGGGCAAAGAAAACCGTCAACCAAATTCGTTTTTGATCATCACGGATTAAGCGTAATCTGAAGGTACAAAGGATTGAACTTTTCTTTGATTTAATTGTAATTCAAGGATCCTTCTTTTGGGTTTAGAAATCTTACTGTACTTAAGATATTAATTTCAAATTCATTATTATAATCAAGGATAAAGTTACACACAAATTCACTACACGAAACTATGCCTCATTTCACAAAACCACCACATCTTTTAGTATTTACTTTAAGTTTTCTCTTTACCTGTTACTTTCATTTTGTTGCAATCAACCAATCAACAACCTGCCCAATTGTGTGTCTTGTTTTAGGTCTTGTGTTTGGTTTTATTTACGGTATTGGTTTCTCCTTATTTTAGTTTTCTATTTTTATTAGAGTCCATTTTCATTAGAGAAGTAATCTTTTTACCTGGTTTAGTCTAAATAGCACTCTGTGGTTCGACCCCTACTTTCACTGTCTACTTTATTGTAGTTAAGTCTAGGGTTACAAATTTCTTTTGGTAAGCGTAAAACGACTGCAAAAATACCTCTTATCATACACTAACAACAACGACGTAAAGAAAGAAATGTGTACAGGTAGAAAGAAATATTTTTTTCGTTTCGTTTTATTGTATATTATTATCATTATCAATATTTTTCTTTCTTTTTAATTATGAATCAAAGTTTGTTTGTGCACAATAGAAATTATAAGTGCATTATTATTCATTGATAGTGGACAAAATTAAATATTAACAATATGCATTATCTTAAAATGTTTATTAAGTTTATAAAATTGTCTGTCAAAATAGTTAAATATCGAGACTATGAATGAGTCAAATATTTTTACAATTCTGGAAATATTACATAACATAAATATATAATAGAAAAATTTACAGTTTTTCAATTGATTTACTATATTAAGTAATATTTATTAGTAAACCTCAAGTTTATTTACTCCAACTTATTTATGTTTTTTCTAACATAATGGGCCTAAACATTCTTAGAATGTATTCATTATGATATGCATGGAACTATAATGAAAAAAAATCATTTCTATTGTAATGAAGAATATTTGTGGACCCGAAGATCCACCATGCAGACAATCTCAATATAATATTTTGGAGACAATAAATGAATTTATATTATATATATCGAAACAAAACATATATTAGAAAATTTATTTTCTTTGTCCACTAACGTGTATAATACAATGCTAGTTCATTAATTCGAATGCAAATGCTCATGCTACAAAATGAACCGGAAGTTCACTAATTTAAAAAGCAACGCTCACGCTATAAATTTAAAGAGAAATTTATGATTTAGCATGACAATTAAGATCATGTTGTAGCATTGATTATATTGATGTCAAATGATACTATCCCGCCAATCGTAAGTCAAGAATGGTGCAGCTAAATTCTAGCTAGCTATGTGATATACGTGCCAGTAGCACCACATGAATGCACCAATATAGATTCTAAACTAATGTTGGCAATATGTGTTGAATTTGAAGCATCCCTAATATTTTGATATTTTGAATCATTGACATGAAACGTATTCACAACATGATATGTTGATTCTTAATTTTATGAGGCAAATTTTTGTAAGAGCCAAAGAGGAAACCAAACAACATGAAGCATTTTGTCTCATTTCGACTCATGATCCAATATATATGAATCATAAGTTCAACAGATAGTTTACTTGAAAAAGATAGTACATCAATTGCCATATGCACATGTTGAAATGAGTCATGTATATATGCTAACAATGTCCCATGTTAGATTGATATCCCAGAAGGATCATAAGTTACATCTATAAAAATGAGTCATAAGCATGCATGAAGTATTGAAGACCATTATGAATCTACATATGAAAATCTCAGAAGAAGAAAATTGGCGAATAATCAAATTACTGTTATTAAAGGATTAAATTATATAATAACTCGTGTAATTCCCGAAGAACTTCATGGTCTTAAGAAAAAACTAATGCCAGCATTACGGGGAGATATATATAAACTGGAAATACTAGAAATGACATATATTGAATCATCAATTTATCAATTAGATCCTCCAAAACATTAATATGAACTAGAAGCTCATGAATTTGTAACAGATTGCAAATATATTATTTTTATTGATTCATACAATGATTATAAATCATATATTCCAGCATTGAATGAACTCATGCTCACTACCCTTGGATAATTATAAGTATTATATACGCCAGAAGCGTGGTCGACCCAGTCGGTTCCAAAAATAAATAAATAAAATCCTAGGAAGAAGAAATAGCATGATAAGAAAATTGACATCACTCAATATTTTAATGACTTAATCATCCTGAAGATGTTATTGAAAATAAAAGAGTAGGTGATATAAGTGAGCAAATAGTCTTTAAAAGGTTCAGGTACCTGACAACATTAAAAATGTTAAAAATGATGAGATCTCCATTAATTTTGTCTCTACTTGGAAAAGAACGGAACCGAAACAAAATTATAATTAAGATAAAACTTGTAATACAATTGTAGTTAATACAATAAATAAAAATGAGGATCTAGAACTAAAATTTAATATATAATGTCGACAGATATTGACCATAATTAAGATGTGATTAAAGCATCATGATATGCACTAGTGAAATATAAACGTAGTTATTTATAGTACAAACAACCAGTGTTGTACGATGATAAACCTATAAGACGTTTTTGCAAGAAAATGTAATGAGAAAACTGAAGTTATGGGATGCAATGGGAAATTCAAATAAGAGACCATGAAGGACTTGAAATGATTCTCATTTACGTTATTGCAAATAGAACTCATCTGGTTGTATTGTATTAATGAATCCCTAAAGGATTTAGAATGCCTGAAGCATATGATTTAAACTCTCAAGAGATGAATCCTATTAAATTACAAAGATCTTTGTACGAAATAATCTAATCTGGTGCCATGAGATAACAATTGATACAAAATATTCATTGAATGAAAGTTATGTAATTGATTAAAATTATATATTCTATAAGAAAGATATATTTTGTTTTTTACTATTGCTATATATTAATAACTGAAATTTAATGAAACTTCTATAAACTTATTAAAAAGAATCCGAAATAAAAATTCTCTAATAATTTCAAAATATTATCTTAAATTATAAATTGGATAATTCCCTGAAGGATTTTTCATTTCACAATTCATTTGCGTCGAAAATACTAAGACGGTATAATATGAAGACATTTCATATATTAGTTTCTCTCCACGCATGAATTCAAAAGAACAGTGAAATAAATGTCTGACATAACCTTAATTAATGATCCAGCAGATTTACGTACAATTTCAATGTCAACAAAATATTCAAGCATATTTTTAAGATTAAATCTTTTCAAGAGATAATTATATAATGATGAAAATTTTGGTCCAGAAGATCAGTTGAGTGCAATCAGTTTATTAAGGTATCTCACTTATAGTATCCAATATAATATATATTTCTTGTAAATTTTTTTAGCAAGATATAATTTTGTGCCAACAAGAATACGAATTGAAGTGATATTAAAGAAACTAAATGTATGCGATTGTTATAATAAATAAATATCGCAAAATCTAATCAGATATTTAAATATTGAATATACGTCAGATCCATATAAGTCTCAGTTGCAAATAGAATATTTATTCAAATATGATTGTTGTTGGCATTCAACCATATAGAACTTGATGGTTCCATCATCTAAGTCATTCTGAAATTATTACACTTCATGACACAAATAAAGTATCTCCATGGATAATTTTAATGACATATTAAACAATCAAAGGGAGCTCGGAATGTAAATGTCCATTTAAAACACTCCAGATGCAGTGTGAGTTAGATATCCACCAATGTGAGAATCTTGTAGATTTTTTTTTTAACTCGTTATAAGACTTTGAGCAATTAAGACATCAGAGTGAAATTCATTGTTTTATAAATACTTGTATACATGAGGCGGAGAAATAATACGCACGGTACTTTTTTTCCCTCGCTATTGTTTTTATCCCATTGGATTTTTACTAGCAAGGTTTTTAACGAGACAGTTTCTAATGCGTATGCAAGATAAATGTGGGCATCCAAGGGGGAGTGTTATGAATAATTGTTGTATGGATGTCTATATACATTTCATTCTTGAACTTCTAAATACATAACCTCCATCTATTCATATATTGTTATGTTAAGAACAATCTAGAATACTGTGGATGTATATATCTTTTCTTGAACTTCGAATATCATTATGTTTGTATTTATTCTCTCTTATTTTCATGTAATATAAAGGGGATTGCTCTTTCTATAAATAGAGCTTTATAATGTAAAGAAGATAGACAACAATAGAATGAAAGAATACTCCCCCATTTCTCCTTTTCTTTATCTCTTTATTTTAGTTATTTTATAACAATTTTTAATTTTTGTAGGTCTCATGCCATTCTTGTGAAGGTATGCAAAAATTAAATTCCTGTGAAGCTTCGTAAAAATATCAAAGTCAATTTATCTTAACTTCTATTATTGTTTCAACTTTTTTCTCTTATAGTTGTTGCGAGGCACGAAATTTTCAAGTATGCTGAAATGATCAAGGAAATATTTTTTTGTTTTGTAGTTTTTTTGGGAGATACTTTATTTCTTTTAAAACAATGTAAATGTTAGGATTTGATTGATACTGTTATAACATTATTTATTATTTAATTTAGTATGCATTTTGGTATGAATATTTGAATTGAATGTAATCATCATTACTATTCACAATACTTTAAAAAGTGCTCTGGTAATAGAGACTATATTTAGTCCCTATATGTCAATGTAAATTATTAAATTATGACATTGGTGACCAAAGTCTGTCACACTTACAGATCATATTGGGACCAAATTTTGTCGCATTTAAAATATTTAGGGACAAATATTAGTCATTATTATGTCATTTAGGATAATTGTCGCGAAATAAGTTGGAAATTACCAAACGGAGATATTTAGCCTAAAAACAAGAACGAAGTTTGGTCCCTATTAAGTGTCATTTAGGGACAAATTTATCAAAAAAATTGGTTGCTAAATATTTTCTGCTAGGAGATGTGGCAACAAAGCTAGTGGGATCAAAGTTGGTAACTCTGGTCCCTAAAACCAATTTTTGTAGTAGTGAAAAGACAAATCGTGATACTTTACTAGCCTGATTTGCCGAATCTGAGTTATGAAATTAGATTTTTTATATGATTTGATCGGAATATAAGGTTCTCAGAAACATGTATTCACTGTGCATATATGATTTCACGTTTCCGTATAGCTCCTTCTTGGAGTGAACGTGTGATACTCCTTATGTGATGCAAGTTTGTAGAAGAAAAAGTTTGAGGGTTTTGATAAGACAGAATGGATGAAGGATATAATGGCTTGTTCATTTTTTTTTTATTAAGGGTATACAGTGATATAGAAATTCAAAACTAAAACTATGAAAATTTCAAAATTTGTGACAATTATATAATTTATAAAATAAAAAGACTGAAATGACTAAAATCGTCATAAAATTGTTACTTATTTTATTTAGCTCGGCGTATATGAATGCAAAAATGGAACCATGCAACGTACTAATTTTGTTATTTGTAGAATTCAACGTATTGAGGGTTATGTTTACTTCATGGGACAGTTTCACATTCCTAGGAAAATTTAGATGTGAGAATCGTATTTCTTTATTTACTTTTACATGAGAATTCTACATAGCGGTACATTCCCATGAAATGTAATGTTATCTCAAATCATGAAAATGTGATTCCCACACAAAAGCATGATAATGTTATATTTACATGATTATTACAATATGCTCTCATTTATAATATTTATTATAAAAATATTTTATAATATTTTTAAGTTAATTATTAATTATTTTTTTAACTAAATATAATTAAAATAATAAATATTTTCATAATTACTATGGTCTTTTTAATTAAAAATAAATAGAATTAATGAAAAATTATACCAGATGATATATTGAAATGTAATAAATTAAATTAGGATTGAAACATAATTATATCATAGTTATATCTACTTATAAAATATATTATGCTAGCTAATAATAACTATACTTATTGATATTCTATATTAGAGTTTCAAGGACATATTTATCATTTTATATTTAAACATAAAATAAATAAATAATTACTTTCCTACAAACTTAAATTTGTTTGATAAATAAAAATATTCATCATAATTTGGTATGTGATTCTAAGAAATAATATTTCTTGGAATATAATTACCATAATAATTTCACGTTGTCGCGAAATAAACACTCCTTAGAATGGTGAAAGGACCAAAATGCACGTTCTTAAAAATTAATACTTTTTGGATTCTAGTATGTCAAAAATGTGGCCTTAGGTCGGTTTGTCATGATTTCAGAGTTGTAATATCCTTGGTAATGCCCATATCCATATACTGAAACAAGTGCTCAAAATATCATGTGAGATGTGACAGTGACACACATATGAGATGATCTACGTAGAAAATGCTTTGTTTAAACCAACATATGTTTTTCGGCTAAAAAAATTATTTTAAAATTTAAATGTTTCCATACATTTTTGCTGGATTCCTAACCTTCATAAAAAACTGTTGTACCTGCAAGTGTTCACAAAAATTTAGTTGCAACACTGACCCCGAGAAAAGTGACCTGCTAAATTTTCACACAAATTTGGTTGAAATACTGACCTTCATGAAAATGATATTTATAATTTTTTATTTAAGGATGTAAACTTCCTTATGTAGCATTGTTAGTTATGAAGCTACAGATTTTTTAAATAAATTCTATGTGCTTTAATATAATTCAGGTTGATAATAAAGTTTTAGATATTGGAGCAAATTAAAGCGAGTACGCTAAGGCAAGCAATGAACATTTACTAGGATAATCTCACGTCAAGCATGATTGATTTAAAATTGAGGTTGGCATATGAGGTCAGCCTAAAGAGAACGGAGCAGAGATCGCATGTAGTTTTCCCTCATAGAATTTGAAAAAAATTTATAATAAATAAATAATATACAATAATTATGTTAAGTAAGTTATTTATGTTTAAAATCATTTTAAATTATCATAAGATATTCTATCAATTTATTATGCAATCAAAAATATTTTCTATATCACATCTATACCAATAAATTTACATATAAGAAATAAAACAATATAAATAATAAATTCATAAAAAATAAAAAATAATAACCGACTAAATAATTTGGTATAAGATCTCAATTAATGTTTGCATTAAGATTTCTAAGATTAAAATGTCATTTTTTTTCATTGGTTTTCTTATGCTTGTTATCTCTTCACATTTTATATTAGAAAAAAAATTAATTATTAATCAAATCACATAAGATTTAATTATAGATGATTACTTTAAAAAAGATGAAAAATAATTAATATATTTAGTATGATTTGTAAAAAACAAATATGACACTATATATATAAAATATATGTATACTATACATAAGAAAATCTAAGATGACTCATTTTTTTTAAAAAAATATCACTACTATTCTTCTTATTTATTTTTAATTTTTTTAGTGTTAAAACGGTATGGATTACGTATAAATTGATCACAAACTTTTTTTTTAAATCCATAATATATTAGATAATACAATATAGTTATTAATACTCCTGAAAATTTATTTGATATGATAGTTCTCACGTAATTGGAGATATTACACGAAACATTAATATAACTCGATCATGTGATATTGTGGTAATATTTTAAATGGAAATCTAAAATTTGGAAAAAATTTGATTCAACGGCCGAGAAAAAATTAGGAATAAGTCTCTTAAGAACGCTCAAAGAGATACGAAAAATAAGTTATGAGTTAATGAGCATATCATTTTTGTACATATTTTCTTGTATAGTCTATATTCGAGATATTTTCATAAGAAAAATAAATAAATTGAAATCATAATAATATGAAACTCAAAATAAAGAGATAATTTCAACAAATTTATATTTGATGATTTTAAGATGGGAAATAAAATATTCATTACGATTTATAATTTTTTAAAGAATAACAGAAAAAAATATTTATATTTTAATAAATTAACTCTTCATTAACTATTGATATTAATAATTGATATTAACCCCGAACCCTAAACCTTAAATCCTGAATTAATCCTTCATTAACTATTGGTATTAATAATTAAACATAACTTTGAATTATGATTCATTGAAATTATTTGATTAAGATCTGATGGCCAGAAATAAATTCAACGGTTTTTTCTAAATTGAGAATGAAACACAAACATTAATTGATTATGTTTTAATATATATGATTATGTTTTAATAACCACATAAATATGATTATGTTTTAATAACCACATAAATATTGCCATAAAATATCAATAAATTTGAAAAAAATGAATGATTAAGATTCCTTAAAAAAATTGATCGAACGATTAAGATAAAATTGATGATATGACATTTTGAGAATGATCAAAAGTATGTGAAAAATAAGAGATTCAGGTTAATTTTAGGAATTGAGTTCGGTTGGGGTATTTATTTTAATAGCCTAAACAGATTTAGCCGCTTTAACCACGTATAATTGCAATATTCCACCATTTAGCTTATTTTTGGACTAAATCCCTACTATTATCATTGGAAGAATATGGGTGCTCAATATGAATGTAATTCCCTTTTCAATTCTAATGAATTCTTCATTCTTAATATATCAGAACTATATTGCGCGGACACTTCAAAAACCCGATCGTGTCCGTGTCGGAGACTGTATTGGACACGATACTACTCGGACATTCCTCAGACACTTGTCCGACTCACCACGTGACGTGTCAAATATTTTATTATTAAAAATCATCAGGACACTTCTCAGACACGTGCATTAGACTTGTTGACGCAATTATTGCACTACATCATCTTCTTATTTTAGAGACTAATTCATCTTATTTTTCTATTCCAGTAATTGTGGGACTACACATTTAAAGTGAATTTTGATTATTTAGTATCAAGTTTCCATACACAAATATATAAAACGTCAAATATCTTGTATGCACGTATAAAAGTGCAACTTCAGATGTTATATATATTGTATCAATTATAAAATACTACGTATAACTTTCTAATTATAAGATAAAAATATTATGTATAATCCTTTAAAATAAAATAAAATTGATATACAATAATATATACAATATTTAAATTATATATTTTATTCATAAAAATAATATAATAATATATATAGCGTGTCATGTCCTAATGAATTTTGAAATTTGCCGTGTCGCCGTATCCGTATCGTGTCGGACACGACACCCGCAGGGGCGGCCCTTGACCAAGGCAACCCAAGCCATGACATAGGGTCTCAAATATAGAGGGCCTTACAATTATATATATATATATATATATATATATATATATATATATATATATATATATATATATATATATATATAATATTAAAAAATAGCTAAAGACAATCAACAAGGAAATTTCGGCAGTCAAACAAGGAAATTATAGAATTGCTGAATTATTTTGTCGAGCTTGGAAATTTAGCCATAATTGTCATTCGATTTTATTTCCTTACAAAGATATATATTTTCTAAAAAATATTATTAATAGATTGCATACACATTCAATTGAATCAAAAGCAAATCAACCAACAAAAGAGCAGGAGCACAAACCTAACCGTGTCCATTCTGCCTTGCAAACTGCTTGTCTCTTCTATTTTCTTCTCAAGGTACTTGACTTTTTATTTCATATTTATTTTGTAATATTTTTTGTTCTTAGGAAAATAAATATAACATAATTATTAATTGAAAGAAATTTTTATTGTAGTCAAAATAATTAATTTTGACTACTGTTATGTGATTGCTTTTGAACTCAAAATAAGTAATTTTTGTTTTTTATGTTGCAAATTATTTTTACTTAATTTGTTACAATATTAATTTCATGTATAAAAGGGTCTCAAATAAATATCGCTTTTGGTCTATAACAACACAGAACCGGCGCTGGATATCTGTGTCTGTGTCCGTGCAACATAATATCTGAATGATAGAGAAGATAAATGACAAAGGGCACATCTTCGCTTCTCTTTTGGGTTGACAGCACAAGAGATCATGAGCATCTTCCACGACAAAGACGACGACAAATACAATCTACATCCTCTTCTTTTTCCTACATTTCATCCTCATTAAAAAAAATTTAACATTTTTTCATTATTTTTTTATTACATAGTACACATGTTTTTGAAGGTTTTCTTCATGGCTATACCTTCTCCCCCTCCATCATGCCTCTGTCTCCATCCATTATCAACAAGTAGATGCATTCAAGAGGCGGAATTTGCAATCCTACCGGGATATATTAGAGGTACTTTTCTTTGCATAATTTATCTATGATGTACTTGTTAATTATTTTTGCGTAACATTAATTATTTTCAATCTAGCGGTTTAGGTAGAATTGATTCATGGAGATTTAATGAACAAACATGAAATAATATTGTTAGTTTTCTAATGTTTCAGGGCTTGCCAACAAGTACATATTTTCTTTTATTTGTTTCAAATTTTGTTGCTGTAGCAAATTGAATACAATTTTTGTAAGCAAAATAAAAGATAATGTGTATGTTTATTTGATTGAAAAGAGTAGACTCAAAGTCCTACTTCCATCCAGTATATTAATCAAAGAGGTTTTATGTACATAAAGTTCAAATAAAATGTTAAAAGATAATGTGTACGTAAATCAATTTGATCTTTCAACAAAACCGTACATACTCCAAAGCACAATATAGAAATTTCTTCTCTTTTAATAAAATCATATATTCATAGTTCGTACTACCCGGTCAAATTCTGCTGAACCGGCCGGTTTAGTTAGAAAACCGTTAAATAAACCGGACCAAAAACCGTATTTTTGCTAATTTACACTTTTATGATTCTTTTTCCTGGTTCTTTTTTGTTCTCCCTCTTCTCCTTTATTTCCTCTTTTACTTCAATTATTTATTTTTGGTAAATGATATGGGCATGAATTGTTTTGATAGGAGCAGAAAATTTAATAATAAAATTATACTTTTACCTTTTTCTAATTCATTTAATATATTTAATTAAAAAAGGTAAGAATGATAGTCGGATTCTTCTCTCTCAAAATTTAATGTGATTAACTCTTTGATACGTAATGAGTTATAAAAGCCAACATAATATTTTTTCTTTTCATTTCTTATTAACACAAATATTTTATTCGATCTTATATGATAATAATTCGACAAAATATGAATAATATATATACATAAATAAATGTGTAGATTTTATTACTTCATCATTTTTTCTTTTTGTTGCTTGTTAGGCTTGGTACTGTTGAAATAAAAAAATATTATTTTAATTCAAGGGAGATGCACTTATTAATAATGTTAAAATGACATAATATTAGAATGAAGTGCCGACTAGACAATATAAAAGAATAAAGAAAATTACTATTTTAAAATATTAAAAGTAGTCACTTCTCCATAAACAAAAATCTAGAAGTGAATAAAAAAGCCAATTTGATCAGTACTTTTTATTCATAAAATAATCTTACTACAAATTAAATAAATTAATACATTAAGACTTTAATAAATTAGACAGATCCATACTAAACAACAGTTATTATTCAAATCATCTTTTCTTTTTTAACTTAATTAATTGGCACACATAGGAAAAAAATGTATAAATATAAATTTACTATAGAGATCTCATGCTCCAATCAAAGTAATTCCTGCCTATATCACCATCCTTATTTTTAAGTCAATTATAAATCAAAAGAACAATCAAATCTATTGAGTATAACATAAAAATATATTCTTTCAAGTAAATCAATAGATTCCATTGTGGAGAAAAAAGCACCCTCTGTTTTTGGGAGAAATTGAAAAACACAAAAATCAAGGGATTATGCAAGTGTGGATCATTTCCTTGATATTAAATTATTAATTGTTGTTTAACATGGACGATTTTTGTTGATTTGTCAATTTATTCTTAATTTTGTTAATTGTATGATTATGTTGGTATTAATAATGTTGAGATATTGATATTTGAATTTTTTTTGTTTCAAAATTTATGTCGTACATACAAAATTATTTTATTTATTTATAAATTATAATTATAAAAAAACAGTGATTAAACCGATTAACTCGCTGGCTTGATGAATGAACCGGCGACCCGAAACTCTATGTCCGGTTCTGATAACATTTGGTAAAATACTAAAACTGCAGGCCATGGAGGCCTAACCGCGTTAAGAGTCAAATGAGTAATAATATTATGTGAATTCTATCCACTATGAACCAAGTCATGAAAACACATCCATTATGTATATATAATTCATTGTGGACCGGTTTCATTTACGACTATCCTATTTTCACAGCATCTCCTTCCTCTTCTTCTAATCGGCGAGGAAAAAAAATATAACACTTTCACCATCAAACTTGTCCAAATCCAACATTCTCGCTCGGATCTCCGTAATTTGAGACAATGGTATGAATTTCTACCTACCATTTACTGTTTTTTTTCGTTTAGATTGGTCGATTTGGCTGAGTTGATTTAGGGTTTAGATTGTTCCTTTTAGGGCATTCTTTTTCCTTTTTTTGTTTTTGAAATCCTGATTTGTTAAAAGTTGTTTACTTATGTTGTGAATTGGTAATTTGGCCAATTGATTGTAATGGTTTATGTTTTTTGTTCATTTTAATAAATCTAGATCTCGTTTGTGTCATGAAAATTAGGAAGCGCAAAAATAATGAGAATCAATTGGAATTCTCTTTATCTAATATTTTGTCCTGTTATTCCATGTTTGATTTGTGATTTCTGGGCTTTTCCCCAAATTTTCATTCAGATCTTTGCTGTACTGATGAACATTATCTTACCAACTAATTCTTTTCTTTTGAACAAACAACTGCTCATATATTTTTTTAATCTATTTCTTACCATAATTTCAACATAATTATTGAAAAGCGGGCTAGTGTTAGTTCAAAATCACAATCAAGGAGAGAGACGCCAAGGACACGTCACCATGGAATTTCTTCGCAAAAGAGAAAAGAAATTAGAGAAGCTTTTGATCTTTTTGACACAGATGGCTCTGGTAAATACCTTTTCATTTATCTATTATTTTCTTTTCTACTTAAGTTAAATCCAATCATGTATTTCTTTATCTTATCTATCAGCACTTTGATTTAATGATTACTAGTACTTTATTTAGTTTATTGGTAACTTAATTTTATTTCTTTTACTTCTAGGCACAATTGACGCAAAAGAGTTGAATGTGGCCATGAGGTATTAATTCTGAATTTCTCAACTATTTTGTCGATTTAAACAAATTTTAAATTCACTTTAATCTTACACTAATTCTACTACTATACTAATTACTTTTTCATTTTTTTCATATTTAACTTTTATTTTCAGAGCCTTGGGATTTGAAATGACCGAAGAGGTACACACTCTCTGAAACCAAATTTCTGAATTCATGCAAAATTAATTTCTGAAATTATAAATTAAAATGTTTTATTTTGTAGCAAATTAATCAAATGATTGCTGACGTGGACAAAGACGGCAGTGGAGCCATAGAATTTGAGGAGTTTGTGCAAATGATGACAGCTAAAATTGGAGAGAGAGATACTAAGGAAGAACTTGTCAAAGCTTTTGGGCTCATTGATCAAGATAAAAATGTATGTAAATTGCCAATTTTACCCCTCCCCCTTTTTTTTAATATTTGATGAATTTGCAAAAACAAAACCCTGCAATATGCTTAATTTTCAAAAAAGTCCCTAAATTTAAAAAAAGCCTCTCTATTTCTGCAATTTCCTGAAGAAGAGGGCTTTTGCCATTTCCAATCATGTAGGGGATATTTTTGCAAACTTCTCTTAATATTTTCGTACATTTGTTTATCTTTAATTTAAACATAATGCACAATAGAACACAAATTTAAGTAATACCTACATTTTGATTTTTTTGTTGATTCTTTTTTAATTTTTATTTCTTTTTTTAGGGGAAAATATCAATTGTTGATATTCAGCGAATTGCAAAGGAGCTAGGTGAGAATTTCACCAATGATGAGATCAAAGAGATGGTAGAAGAAGCTGACCGTAATGGTAATTTTGTAAATTTCATTATTATCTTTTATATCGTCGTTTCATTTTGGGGTAATTTCATATATACCCTCGCACAAGTTCCAAATGTCAAATTTACCCTTCTGAAACTGCAGATATCACATTTACCCTTTTAAAAATCTAAAGTATACCAAATTTACTCAAAAGTTAGATATTTGCAGTTTGTCCATGAAAACTTGTGGTTAACATCTTAAATTACCGTTCTACCCTTGTATGTTATAATAACAACAAACATAGGTGTTTTCAGAGGATAAATATGTTTGTAGATTTCGGAGGGTAAATTTGGTATTTTAGATTTTTGAGAGGGTACTCTTCTGAAAACACAAATTTCTATGTAATTTGTCTTTATAAAATATAACTTTGTATTTGCAATTTTTCAAATTTGTAGGAGATGGAGAGGTGGATCAAGAAGAGTTCCTAAGGATGATGAAAAGAACTAGCTACGCATACTAGCTTGTGATTTCATTAAATTTGTGATGTAATACATATGATTTTATTTGAAGCGAAGCTTAGTAGTTTGTACACTGCTTTGGTGTGGATTGTCTCCTTGTTTTTCATGCTTATAGACTTTGTTCATAAGAGAATTTCGCATGAGTGTATTATCTGCGATTTCTTGTGAATTCCGTGAGAGGCATAACTAACCATCTTGATTTATCCTTTTTATTGAATTAGGTATACAAACACCAGTCTTTCAACTCTCTTGGCTAATAGAAACATGTCTAAACAATGAAACTAGGGAAATTTATAATGATAAACATGATATTTTGAGACTGCAGGATGGATGTAAAATTGTGAACTTTCACGAGAAATGTAAGATATTTGAGTTTTTTGCGGTATTATCTAATGTGGAAAGGCCAACTAATTTACATCTATAAAAGTGAATCTCATAATTTATTCATTATTACATACATAAGAATCAAATTTACCATGAGATAAAAAGCAAGAAACATATTGCGGGACATAAATCATACATTGCTAGCTTCAAATGAAAGCACAAGCATATTTTTTATGATTGTAGATACGATGTTTTAAATGTAAGCAGAAGCAAATGAAATCATATATTATTTGGAATCTACTCTTGGTTTGTGATTGTAGTCTGTAGATATGATGTTTTAAAGATTAGTAATAGATGTATGAATGAGACAAGCTTTCTATCTTCTGTAATTAATCCATGATTTTAAAAACTTTGTTTCAATGTGGTTGTTTGATGACCCAGTATTATCATATTTGTCCAGTGATTAATAAATCTTACACAATCTATACTACAAAGTCCATATGGAACTGATGAAATACCAATGAAATACAGAATTATATAGGATTGAGATGCAATACTTGTCCAAATTTCAACTAATTTTAATACAATTATATAGGAATTAAATTGAGATGCAATACTTGTCCAAATTTCAAAATAATTTTAAAACAAAAGATATATATTACTGAAATAATAAAAAATATTACGGTGCAACCAAACCTTAATTCTTCCTTCTCTTCGTGTTGATGAAGCGGGACCGCACTGCTATGACTAGTCGTACCAGTCTCCCAATTTATGTCATCCCAACTCACCTCTTCATGCTGATGAAGCGGGACCGCACTGCTACGATGAGCAGTACCAATCTCCAATTTTATGTCCCAACTGACCTGCCAATTGTTAGGGATTAAAAGTTACCATTTAAGTACAAAATAGTTAAAAAAAATTAAAACAAACAAGGGCTATCTAAATTGGGATTATTACATTCACCGAGTTTTCATTTTAGAAAAGTTGTCTAGACTCTTCCAAACATCATACTTAAGCATGATTAATTTGAAACTAGCTTAAAAAAAGAGGTTCACAATACGAAAGACATTAGCAACCAAAATTTACATAGGTAGATTTTACAGAGGGTAGCTTTGGACTTCTAGTATTTTTTTTTTTACTTTAGTGATGCTTAGCTGAAACATAGCAGGAGCTAAATTCAGTCAACAGTTTAGGCATGACAACTGGAATCTTGATTTCGAGAAGTACTAATTCCTCCATAACCTTGTTGGTTACTATACTAAAAATAAACCGAAATATTAAATTAAAATAAATCATAAAATTATGATAAAATAAGACAAGCCTGGTGTGTAGCCGTGCGATCGAGCCGCGACTGCCTTAAAAACAGAATGACGCCCTCTTATGCAGGGTTAACCGTTTATCCGTCTCCAAGGTTCTACACCACGAGGAAGTCTTGTATCCGCTCCGGTAGCATAGTCACATAACGGGCCTTCATTTCCAAAAGAAATGAAGTCATGCACCATAATTTTCGAGCCAAGTTTATGGTTTGTATAATTGGAAGAAAGTATTGAGGAGGAAGAAAAAGAAGAAGTATTTTATTGTATTTGTTGTATATCTCTTCTAATTTAAAATGGAAGAAAACTCTTTTTATAACAAGAGGGAGAAGAGAAGACTTGGTCAATGAATTAATTTCATTTCAAACTCCCAATTAAATGGCCATTTAAATACAACAAATAAGTTTTAAAATTTAATATATTATTTATAAATAAATAATATACAACATTCCCCCTCAAATTTTAAAACTTAATATTTAAATATTTGTTCTAAATACTTCGTATCTACTATGCATAAATATGAGTTGACGTAGCATTGAACTCATACGTAGTGATGATCATATACGATCGAGATTTACATGGTAAACATACGTTTTTGAACCATAAATCTTTTACCGATTTTCTATAATCACACACATAGTAGAAAAAATCTTTTAGGTGCTTTAGCAGGTGTGCGCTATTTATGACCATGCGCTAACCTTGATTACCATGAGAATACTTCAGGATTTCGCCCGTATCCTTAGTCGCGGCCCACGACGATTCTCACTTAGGTAATTCCTCAAAGGGTATACGGTGTGGAAATATACCCCATATTACTTTTCTGAAGTAATTTATTTAATTTATTAATTTCAATATTTGAAAAATAAAACTCTGAATTATTGAGAACAAAGGTTCATCCTAATCATCACCTTAAAGCACTTCACCATAGGGATGAGCACAGACAAGACAATGTCTAAATTAGTGCTTCAAAATTTCACATCAGCGGTTTCGTTTAACCTTTGAACCAATTGTCCCGTCCAGCAGGCCACAATGGCAGGGGACCCACCGCTGGTGACATTTATATGGGCTCAATGCTTCATCCCCCTCGTTGAACTAGATCATAAAAAATCTTTTATTATGATATATTATTTTTCTGATTTTATATGATATCATATTTTATTTTATTTTCCGCGGTTTTATAATGAGTAATAATGTGCCAAATTATTTTAGCTAGCATTTATATTTTATTGATTGATCAGATCAATTATATTATTTTCAACAAGAATTCATCAAAATTGATGATAATAATTTAGACACAATAGGAATACTCAAAGTAAATTTCTTAGCCAATTTCGGGCATATAAATTTCATATTAAAATAATATGATATTTACCAATATTTTATTTATCAATAATTATTGATAAGATATCTTAACATCATAAATACATAAAAGATGTTCAATATTTAGGATATCATATATATATCCATATTGTATAAAAATAATTGATTGAATTCAAATTCATATGAAGAGACAATTTTATCAAACTTCATAGACTATATATTTAACCACAAGATATTTTAGTGGAATCCAAATTTATATGAAGAGATAATTTAATCAAACTCATGAATTATTTATTTATTTTGCTTGTATAATATAAAAACTTAACAAGTTTAGCAAACATTGTGCGCCGTTTTTTTTAATTAAACAATAAATTTATATTTTTGATAACTTATTATATTGGTCAATTTTATAAATTTTATCTCTACATAGGATAAAATTAATTTATCTAATTATAGATATAGAAGACAAAAATATATATTTTTTTTAAATAAATAAATTATGGCTAAAATATTATAAGCCAATCATGTGCTATAGCAATTAATATTTCATAAATACTAATTTAACAGTACTATAGGTTTAATAACAATGATAGTTCGGCCCAAATCAGTTGATGGCTTTTTAATATTTAAACAAAGAGGGATGAGAAAGGGTATCAAGAGCCAAGACCCTCATTAAATTTTCGGTTTTGTTCATTGAAGAATAAATAGAGAGAGAAACGCATTAATTGATTTTTTTTTTTTAAATCTCTCCATTAACCCCCCCTCTTTAATATTCATTTAAGAATTTTTATTAGTTGACCGTTACAATAATTTTGTCAAGGTAATTTCTATAGGACAGTAAATATAGTAAATGTGGACTTCTAACCTTCTGATAATTGAAGTCCAATTATTAATATTATTATTTAAATATGCAATATTGAACATTAGATGAGATTATAAAGTAACAGCCTAACAACAATAAAATATGAAAGGTTTCATTATAATTGTGCCGAAATTAAAAAAATATGACTTAGATAAATATATTATTATATGATTTCATGTTCGATGAATATATTTATTCATTTGAAAATGGACATTTATCCAAACATATTTACATATAGCATAATAAAATTAGTTAATTTAGATGGCTAACTTGATTTTGGCCTCTGACCATATTTGCATAAATAATCACGGGTCATAAACAGTTTCTGAGAAATTTTTGACCGAATGCTTTATTAAACAAAATTTCATTTTGGCTGAATTTTAATCGGATAAGTGAACTCCACAACTTAAACTTAGATAATAAAAATTTGTATAGGTTGTTATAATATATGGAACTTAAATCTGGCATAATGCACAAACGAATAAATCAAAATTGTGCCACAAAATTGTAACCAGATTAAGGAACTTAGCAAATCTAAAATTTGATGCAATTTGCAAAACAAAATTATAATAACTTATGCAACTAAGAATATCAATCTGTCTTTAGATTGTTGGTTACTATACTAAAAATTAACCGAAATATTAAATTAAAATAAATCATAAAATTATGATAAAATAGGACAAGCCTGATGTGTAGCCGTGCGATCGAGCCGCGATTGCTCTAAAGATAGAATGACACCCTCTTATACATGGTTAACCGTTTATCCGTCTCTAATGTTCTACACTACGATGAAGTTTCGTATCCGCTCCAGTAGCATAGTCACAGAACGGGCCTTCATTTTCAAAAGAAATGAAGTCGTGCACCATGATTTTCGAGCCAAGTTTATGGTTTGTATAATTGGAAGAAAGTATTGAGGAGGAGGAAGAAGAAGTGTTTTATTGTATTTGTTGTATATCTCTTCTAATTTAGAAAGGGAGGAAATTCTTTTTATAACAAGAGGGAGAAGAGAAGCCTTTATCAATGAATTAATTTCATTCCAAACTCAATTAAATGACCATTTAAATACAACAAATAAGTTTTAAAATTTAATATATTATTTATAAATAAATAATATACAACAAACCTTTAGTTCAGATGCTTGGGAAAGGAATAAGCCTTGAATAAAGAAAGGAAATTTGTGGAAATGCAATATTTGGACAAATGCCTCGGTTTAAGGTACATCAACATGGTAAAACAGGGTTTGAAATTAAATGGAAGCAATAATTAATTTTACAAAGCACTTACAGAAAAATTCAACACCCTGATGATGTTGAAGTGAAGAGAAACTACTGTATACCGCCTTCGCCTCCATCACCGCCGGTATAAGAATATAAATGAGCATCCATTAGTTTGCTCCAATATCTTATTATTTCGTGAATCAAATTGGATAATATTATTTTGTAATTGTACTGGTATATGCTAAAGAAATAGAATTTGTTAAAACAAGATCTTAGAAACAACATTTATAGGCAAAATCTAGATTACACCTTGCAAGGAAAATATCTAGAAAGGGATTTAGTGTGAATGTCACCACTGCCAGAAGGACCGTTTGGACACATTAAGTTTGTGAAAAAAAAGGTATTGGCGTCTCATGGTTACTGCATTTTTGTAACTTCATTTGTGTTATCAACTGTACGTCTGTACTATATTCCTCAAACACATGCAAGTTGATCATAATAAAACATATGCAAGTTGTTCATACAAAATATGTTTGTTGCGTTCATTTGAAGCTGGCAATGTATGAGTATATCACGCAATATGTTTCTTCTTTTCTATTCATGGTATATTATGTTCGTGTATGTACTGATATAAAGAATATAAATTATCAGATTCACGTTTATATATGTATATGTTGATTAATTGCCTTTTTTAGCTAATGTAATTTGGTTATATTATGTTATTTGGAATCTGCGTTTGTTTTGTTGATTGTAGTATATAAGGTGGTTTTAGGATTAGTGATACATGTCTGAATGAGATTAAACCTTTTATGACGCGTATAAATATATTTGAAATTTAGGGATGAGGTGTGTGGCCTGTTGCAATTAATCTATGATATATGAAACATTGTTTCAAAGTAATTTGATGATGATCTTTTATTGCCATATTCCTCCATTAACTACTAAAATCACACACAATTTACATTATAAATTTCCATATTTTTTGTTGATGGAATACCAATCAAATAAACAAATAAGAATCAAATTAATCCCACCCCCTTAATTTTCACCTCCATTTGAGTTTTATCAACGTCATTCAAATTAGTTTAAGCTTTGAATGATGATGTATGAACAAATTTACAACTATAATCAACTTCTTCATTCATGGTATGTTGTTTCGAGTCTTATCTCGAGATAATTGCTTCCAATAAATATTTTTATATGCACTCGTACAAAGTCTGGCTACAATCAGATATGGAGCTTAATAGAGACTGAAAGGACATGACTCTCCAATATTTTGACAGAGTAGTATATATCAGTACTGTTAAACAAAGTATAGTAAAATAGAATATTCGAATAAAGATGAAGAATAAAATATTAATAAATAAAATATTCAAATTCATTTTATAAATAATAAATATATTTATGATATAAAACAAGTATAAAATGAAACGTTTTACCCAGATCGCGTGAATGTTGTTCTAAGGCGTTATTCCGTAAAACGTGCGGACTTATACGGAACGCCCGAAGATAATCTAGAGTTGTCGCTACTTAGGACACGACCATGAAAATGACAGATGATAGCTTCTTAACACCCAACTCGTAGTATAATAAATTATATATAATATTTATATAATATGGAGATATTGTGGAGGAATTACAAGAGCATATAGTTTATTTTATTCTCTCATTTTTTATCTTCTCTGATTTTCACTCCTCTCCCTTTAGTCCCTTAAGGCACTAGTATATATAGGCATATGTAGCTACCCGTTAGGTATTAATATTTATAGTAGTTGTATCTTAATACAATTTGAACTGTCAAGGCTCTAATTAGGAGGACAATACCAATTGAGGTTCTAATTAAAGGGATGTTACCAATTGAAGGTGTTACAAAATAAGAATGTATTATATCACGGTTTAATATGGTAATTAATGACAACTAAGGTCAAGACTATTATTGCTAATATTTGACTTGTTAATCAAGTAAAATAATTTGTGCTAATTATAATTTCATCATAATTTTGAGTTTTTAATATTATGCTCCAACAAGTATTTGCTTTAGTGAATTTTTTTTTGAAATACATGTATTTTTATACATTTGATCTTCCAAAATTTTTGTACAGTATTAATCAGTAGGGAGAAACTTTTTTGGCTCCCCCAGTAAACTCAGTCAAGCTCCGTCCCTAACTGCAATCATCATTTTATGTCTGCATTGTTTATAAATAATCCTTAATATTTATCCAAAATACATGTTTTCATAGACTTCATTGTTAATAGTTTTCATAGACAACAAAATATGTTTCTTTTTCTTAATCGTAAACTTTATTGTTAACCGTTTTCATTTTGTCCTTGACGCGCCAACTCTTTTCTGCTTATATAAACTTGAATGCCAACCCTCTTCTAAAGATAAATTGCCATGAATTATTGAATCCAATGAAGAATAATGATTTGATAAAAACATTTTTGTTCCTTTGATTTTTTTTACTCAGGATAAAATTTATCGGCTAACTTGCTTATATCATCAACATTAAATGACTTGTAAGAATCTTTTGGATCTAGCGCATTACTCAAAATAAGTTCTATTGTTTTCTCACCAAACCTATTATTTAACTCTTGTATTTGTTGATCTATTATATCTGTAAAAATATCAATGATGTGGTTGTGCTCAACCTTAATTTTATCCCTCGCTCCACGAGAACTAATTGCATCCGAGTATAAGGCACTCAAAACTGGAATATGGATATTTTGACATTCACAAAATGATTTCACATTTTCTAAAAAAATTTCCCACCCATTATTTCTCAATGTTGAAATCAATAATCTTAGTGCATGTAACTAAATTCAAAGCATTTAATATATCTTGAGATTTCAGTTGAAAAGCTTTAAACTCCAGTTCAGTGAGACTCAGATTTTTTTTAAGACATAAAGAATAAACACAAATTCAAATAATTTTAGCATTTTAAAAGAAGATCTAGCATCTCAAAAAAGACCTAGTGTGGGGACTTAGGAGAGAAGAAATTAAAATATTTCTAAATAATAAGGTCCCACATTTTTGTGATAAGATAAATATTAGAGTTTGTCTAATATATGTAACTTTTGTATTCAACTTTTAACATTTTTTATTCAGCCAAAAACTCATTATTCATTTTACAAAATGATTAACACAACTGATAAGGAGGACTAACATTACTAAATATATAAAAGACTATTTTACAATAATTAAAAATGTGAGGGGTAATAAACTGGACCCCCATGTACATCCGCCCATGGGTACTAGTACGACCAGTTTCAACCGAGAAATCTATCTCACCTGCCATTCAAAAAATTCAAGTAATTCAAAAATTAGCTTAATAATTCCTGTAATTATAATTCAGCTAAGAAAAATCAAAATCAAAGCTCTACCACTGGAGGTTTAAGTGGAGGAGACAGAGTCAAAGGCGGAGGGGGAGGTGATATTGGTGCAACCTTCCTAAGGCCCTCACGAACGAGATGGCTGACCTGCATTGATTATTATATTCAAGTACTAAGATGGAGTAAAAAACAAAATAAAGAAAAATATATATTAAAATGGAGTAATAAATAAAGAAAAATAAATATTAAAAATAAACAAATGAAGGTAAGTAAAACTCAATTAGCAAGTCAAAAAAGGTCTACCTTTGTACAATCTCTGTATGAGGGCAGCTGACTCGGCCTCTTTTTCATGCATTTTCTAAGCGAAGTGGCCTACATTATTAGAAAAAAATTGTGAAATAAATAAATTATTATTAATTAAGCTTCTAATTTAACATTTAAGACTTTTTAACCAGAGCGGCAGCCTTATCCTGCTTCTTCGACCCCTTTTTGATCGTGTGACCTGATTCAATTAACACAGAATAATTTATATTAATTAAACTTTTTAATTTAAATAAAAATGAACAATGCCTACCTCTGAAGACTTTTTGAATGAGAGCGGCAGCCTTGTCCTGCTTCTTCATCGGACCGCGTGACCTGATTCAATTAACACAGAATAATGTTGTATTAAATGACACTATTATATTAATTAAACTTTTTAATTTAAATTAAAAAAGAATAATGCGCACCTTCGAAGACTTTTTGAACGAGAGGGACCTCCACCACCACCACCACCTCCATCATTCTCCTTTGAAACTAGTCGTACCAGTAGGTCTCTGCCTCTTATCCCGTCACATCTCCACCATCACGACCGCCGCCGCCACCTCCGCCTCTCACTCCATCTCTATACCACCTTGATGAGGTTGAAGTGGAGATAAACTAATGATGTTTCCATACCACTTTCGCCTCCATCACAGCTAGTACAAGAATATAAATTATCATTTTAATTCGCTCCAATATCTTATTATTTTGTTGATAAATTTGATAATATTCTTTTGTAATTTGTACTTGTGTATGCCCAAATAGAATTTGTAAAAACAAGTTGATTTTGGAAGCAACATTTATAGGCAAGATCTAGATTACACATTCTAGGGAAAATAACTAGAAAGAGGTTTAGTGTGAATGTCCTGTGCTCCGGCATTAAAATCAATGATAGAAGGAATGAGCTGTAGGTTCTTAATAGGTTACTACCAAAACAACGACCATTTAGACACATTAAGATTTGTGAAAAAAAATTATTGGCGTTTCAGGGTTAATACATTTTTATGAGTGACTTTATTTGTCTTATCAACTGTGCTATATTCACCCAAACACATGCAAGTTGTTCATACAACATATGCGAGTTGTTTATATGTTAAGAGTATAGAGTGTTGAGGAATTATAAATAACTAACCATAGAGATTAGCTTAGTTTCTAGAATGTGCTCAAGGATAAGGTTATGTGATTAAGATATAAAGTTAGATGATTAATCTAGCCCATAAATACGTCTCTTATGTAAATACTTAATCATTCAATAAAACTAATTAATCTAACTCAATTCAAATCTCTTTCCTCTTCCTCTATTCTCATCATGGTATCAGATGTTTAATTTGATGCTTCCATATTCAATCTCTCAAGATCTCTCTTTCAATTCAAGATCAGTCAAGAACTGACTTGATTCTTCCAAATTCTTCAACAATTCAATTCTCCTTTCTTTTCAAAGAGAGCTGCAGAATACTTCTTGCGGCTCTTCCTCAACAAACTTCAGTTAAGATCAACATAATTCATCCCAATTTCAAACAAATTGCTCAATTACCCAATTCTTTGATTCTTGCCATAGAATTTTTGTCAACATTCAAATTCAAGAGAGCCCAGTCAGCAAGTGATTGTTTCCTCAATCTTGAATCGAATTTCAAGTGACATTTCCTCATTGACACCACTGTTGATTAATTACGGCCTATAGGGGGATAAATAGGCCAAACTCGTGTGGAAGTGATTTGAAAATTCTTTTGTAATATTGTAACTTTTGGTTTGTTTTAATTTTAATTTATGGTTGTATTAATATAAATTGATAATAACAACTAAAAGCAAATGAATAGAAACGAGAAATGGATCAATACCAAACACGTAAACTTATTGACGAAGTTCGGCTAAGTGGTTGCATGAGCTATAACCATCATTTTCTTGCTAGCAAACATTTCCGCTTTCACAAGTGCCTAATCTCCGGACCTTGTCTTTCGGCTCCGTTTATACTAATCCAAATAGCATTTCTTTACAATACTCAAATCACCGCTCGCTTTACAATACGTAGCGAATCGATGAAACAAAACTTGAACCGAAGTTCTTTCAATCCAAACTAACAAACCGGATTTCTTTCAATCCAAACTAACAAACAAGCTCTAACAAATAGCTTACAAATTTTCTCTCAAATCTCACAAGATTTTGAGAAAATATTCCTTTTTGAGTTTTGAAAATGGAGGAATGGATCATGAAAAACGGATTGGATTTTTTTTTTTTTAAAGGTGGGAGAGAAACCAAGTCAAAGAGAGTCTTTTTTCAGGCTATTCCGTTCAGAACAGAATAACAATGGTTAGAATAACTCAAAAATTCAAACATTCTGTTATTGACGGAATTATTCCATTCAAAACGGAATAAACAGCATTTCACACAATTTTAACAGAAGGATTCCGTTCCGAACGGAATCACTATTCATCATTCCGTTCGGAATGGAATCACTATTCACAGCCCAAGTCAAAAGTGGAAAAAAGCTGTTTTTGAGTTATTTTACAATATTTTTTTCTCTCAATTTTAATATTTAAATAAAATAACTCAAAATGAAATTAACTTATTTAACACTAAGGACTTAAGAAGTGCTTCAACGCTTGATAACTTGAGAGATGTGAGTCGCCTTCTTGAGAAGTTAGTTTTTGGACTCAGGAGCGTCAAACCACATGGCATTCGACCTCAACTCGCTCACCTCACACCATCCTTATTCAGGTAATGATCTCATTCGTGTCTGCAATGGTGAGGGAATTCCTATTCAAAATATTAGTGAATCCATACTCAAATGCACAAATGGCTCTCTCACCCTTAAAAATATTTTTCATGTGCCCAAAATCACAAAAAATCTCATAAGCATCTCTCAATTAATCCAAGACAATAATATTACTCTCGAATTTAATCCTTTTGATTGTCTAATAAAGGATGGGTTTCTAACAAGATCTTGCATCGTGCGATGCTTGACAACGGACTATATCGCCTCTATAAGCGACCGAATCAAATAAATTGTCCTACATCATTGCCCGGCGAGTGCACGTCTGCCGATCTGTGGCATAGGCGACTTTGTCATACATCTTTTCCCATTATTAAGAATTTAATTAGGCAAAATAAGTTATTAATTTCAAGAAAATGGTTGGAATTTTGTAATGCTTGTTGTGAGGGCAAATCTCACAATTTACCTTTTAATAGAAATTTGGATTTATTCTCTCTTCTAAAGACCAAGTGTCTCAAGCCTTCTCTCTCTTTAAAACGCAAGTTGAAAACCTTCTCTCTTCCTCTATAAAAAATACTTCAAACTGATGGTGGGACCGAGTTCAAACCCATTTCATGCCTCTATCCTTCAATTAACCATATTAAAAAGACGTGTGCCCATACCCCTGAACAAAACAGACTTGCTGAAAGAAAACACCGTCACATTGTAGAACTCGCTCTTTCTACCATGGCACAGGTCTCCATTCTCATATGGTTATGGGACGGCATGTTTTACAACATTGTCTACCTTATTAACTGATTACCAAATACCGCCAACCCTCAAAAATCACCGTTTGAAATTCTTTTCCATAAAGAATTAGATTATAACTTCATGCGAGTCATAGGTTGCTTATGTTTTCCATACACACGACCTTATAATTCTCACAAATTACAAAATCGCTCTCTTCCTTGTGTGTTTCTAGGCTATGCACCAAAACAAATAAGATCTATGTAATTGGTCACGTAATCTTCAATGAGACATACTTCCCCTTCATGCATGATCAACCTTTTCCTTCTTCCTCTCATTCTTCATCTTCTCGAACTCAAATAACTCTCACACTTCTCCCATCCAATAATAAGACTATTACCTCCTCCAATGAGGTTTCTACATCTTCACTCGAAGGTTCTCAACCCTTGAGTGCAGACTCTTCTCCTCCCTCTTCTTCTACTATACCGCCGCGTTCCTCTCATCCAATTGTGACTCGCAATCGTGACAACACACGAAGAACAAAATAATTTTCCGATCATGTTACATATACAATCACCAAGCATCCCATTTCGACTTCTCTCTCCGAGCAAGAAAGCGAACTGACCTGTTTTACTCAAGCCAACAAAGAACCAAAATGGAATGCGGCGGTGGAAACCAAGTTTAATGCACTCCTTACAAATCGTACATGGGATCTTGTCCCTTCTAATTCTTCCCAAAATCTAGTTGGCTGAAAGTGGGTATTCAAGCTGAAGAGAAATGCGGATGGATCCATTGAGAGGTACAAGGCAAGACAAGTAGCAAAAGATTATCACCAAGAAGAAGGAATTGACTATACGGAAACTTTTAGCCCGGTGGTTAAACCAACTATCATTCATGTTGTTCTTACGCTTACTCTATCAAAAGGGTGGCCGGTGCCACAACTCGATATTAACAACGCTTTTCTCAACGGGGATCTTGAAGAAACAATATTCAGGCAATAACCACCCGGCTTTATATACGACTCAAGACCAAATCACGTATGTCTTCTCAAGAAGGTCTTCTACGGCCTTAAACAAGTACCACGTGCTTGGTTCACAAAGCTAAAGAGTACCCTTGTCAACCTTGATTTTGCTGGCTCCCGATCAGATACTTGTCTCTTCATTCGGTTTCAAAACAATGAGCTTCTAGTGATTTTAGTCTATGTGGACGACATTATTGTAATCGGGAGCAATCCTGCCTCAGTAAAACAACATATCCTGGACCTCAACACGCAATTCTCATTGAAGAATCTAGGCTCTCTCCACTATTTTCTTGGAATTGAGGCACAAAAGATATCGGATGGAGTACTACTCTCTCAACCTCAATACATCTTAAATCTTCTCAAGAAGTCCAAGATGGATGGTGCCAAACCGTGTTCATCTCGCATGGTGGTAGGTGAACAACTCTCCAAGGAAGTGGAAAACCAATGGAAGATCCAACAATCTATCGAAGTACAGTTGGAGCTCTTCAGTACGCAACAATCACTCGATGAGAAATTGCCTTTGCGGTAAACAAGGTCTCACAATTCATGCACGCTCCGACCGATGCTCATTGGGGTGCGGTTAAACAAATCTTGCGATATCTCAAAGGCATAATAACTCATGGTCTTCTTCTTCGTTCTTCCCCATCTCTACGATTCCAAGCCTTCTCCGATGCGGATTTGGCTGGTTGTCCAGATGATAGATGGTCTACGACTGGATATTATATTTTTCTTGGTCCCAACTTAGTTTTATGGAGCACAAAGAAGCAAGCAACTGTAGCTCGATCTTGCATTGAAGCAGTCTTGCAATGGCTACCGTGGAACTTGTGTGGATACAATTCCTACTACGCAAACTCCACATCCTTCAAAAAGAAGTCTCTGTCCTATGGTGTGATAACATTGGAGCGACATATCTCACAATCAACCCAATGTTTCATGCGGGCACAAAGCACATCGAGATTGATTATCACTTTGTACGCGAACTAATTGAGCTTAAAACTCTTCAAGTTTGTTTCATAACCACCAAGGATCAGATTGCGGACATCCTTATGAAGGAACTCACATCACCTCATTTCACTCTTCTACGTGACAAGCTCACCATGGTCAGACTCGGCTAGTCTTGCGGGAGGGTGTTAGAGTATAGAGTGTAGAGAAAATGTAAATAACTAATTATAGAGATTAGCTTAGTTTCTAGAAGGTGATTAAGGATAAGGTTAGAAGATTAAGAGATAAGATTAGATGATTAAGAGATTAGGTTAGTTAATTAATCTAGTCTATAAATAGGCCTCTCATGTAAATACTTAATCATTCAATAAAGCTAATTAATTAACCCCAACCCCTTAATTCAATAAAGCTACTTTTGAGTCTCCTCAAAATGCCACATTATCACTTTTATCTTGACCATTCGATCAATTTTTTTGTCGAATCTTAGCCATTCATTTTTTCAAATTTATTGATATTTTATGGCAACATTTATGTAGTTATTAAAACATAAGCATATAATTGGTTGAATTTGTATTTTGTGTTTCATACCCGATTTAGTGAGAACCGTTGTGAGTTTGTTTGTGATCATCAGATCTTAATCAGAGATGGTTTCAATGAATCATGGTGCAAAGTTATGTTCAACAATTAATATCAATAGTTAATGAAGAGTTCACTCATTAAAATATAAATAATTTTCTTTTCTTCTTTAAAATTATAATTCTTAATAAAATATTTTATTTGTAATATTACAATCATCAAAATATAAATTTGTTGAAATTTTCTCTGTATTTCGAGTTCCATATTGTTATGGTTCTAACTTTTTTTCTTGCTAAAGTATGTGAATATAGACAATATAAAAGAAAATGTACAAAAATAATATGCTCATTAACTTATAACTTATACCTTATTTTTCATCTCTTTTTAAGCATTCTCAAGATAATTATTGTCAATTTTATCTCGGCAGTTGGCTTTTTTATAATCTTAGCTTTTCATTTTAATTATATGCACAATATCACATAAAGACATATTATTATTATTCCAATTTTATTTTTTTTGATAAAATATGTGAATATAGACTATATAAAAGAACATGTAATAAAATGATAAGCTCATTTACTCTTATTATATTCTTTTATCCATCTTTGAAAATTTTCAAGAGAACTATTATCGATTTTCTCTCATCCGTTGAATCAAAAAATTTATCAAATTTTAGCTTTTAATTTCAATTATTATCATAATATCACATAATTAGTTACATTAATATTCAGTGTTATATCTCAATTATGTGAGAACTAAACGTGAGCATTGTCCTAGTATAACTCCATTCAAATCTCTTTCCTCTTCCTCTATTCTCATCATTATACTTTGTACAAAATATTCTTGTTGCTTTCACTTGAAACTGGAAATGTATGATTTATTCCACGCAATATGTTTCTTGGTTTTCTATGTCATCATATATTCTATTCGTCTATGTACTGATATAAAGAATGAATAAATTATGAGGTTAACAATTATATATGTAGATTAATTGGCTTTTTTTTGTTAACGTAAGTTGTTTATATTATGTTATGGGGACTCTGCTTTTTTTTCTTTTTTGCGATTATAGTATATAAGATGATTTTAAGATTAGTGGTGAACAGGCCCGGCCCCAGCACAAGGCCCGCAAGGCCTGGGTCCCGGGCCACAAATTGTGATGGGCCCCAATTTATATAATACTATTATAGTAGTAATATTCCTTAGAGAGTGAAATTTTGAATTAAATACCCACATGTTGGCCCATGAAAAGAAAAAATAGCCCATATAAAATAAAGATTAAAATCAAGGCACCAAACAGAAGGCCTCTCCTATCTTTCTTCATTCGTTTTTAGTTCTATTTTGCAAAATTGAACGGGGAAGAAGCTTGATCTCTCAACTCAACTAGACTACCGGCGCTTGTGAGATGTGATTTAAGTGAGATTTTCTTCCATGATTTTCTTTTCTTTCTTCTCTTTCTAATTCTCTTATAATTCCAATTTTCAATTTTTGGTTTAGGGTTTGAACACATCATCAATGGCGGCTGGCGGGTGAGTGAGGATTTGCGAATTAACTTTCAGGTTCAGGTAGGTTTCTCTTTTGCTATCTTAATTTCAAAATCCTTTTTATGTTTTCTCTTGTAGTTTTGACTTTTTATTTTCTCTAATTTCATTTACTTTGTACATAATAAGGTTGGGCAGATAGAGATAAGGTTTGTGGATTTTAAATCTGGTTGGCTTGACGATTCTAAGATCTTAAGTAGGGTTGACAACTTAACTTGGTGTGAAAATTCTTCTTAAATTGGTATATTACAATTTATCTTCTTGAAATTACTAATTAATGAAATATGTTTTTAATAGGATAATTGTTACTTCTAAACCTTAGGTTTAGAGATAATTATGTCAAACCTCAATATAGTAGAAAGTGCAATTTTTGAAATTTATCATTTTTTTTAATTGATACTTTTATGGGCCCATTTACAAAATGGCCTTGGAACCCTAAAAGTCTGGGGCCGGGCCTGGTGGTGAATGTATTTCTTGAATGAGATTAAGCTTTTTATGATGCGTGTAAATATATTTGAAATTTAGGGATGAGATGTGTCTGTTGCAATTAATCTATTATACATAAAACATTGTTTCAAAGTAGTAAAATTATGATCTTTTATTGCCGTATTCCTCCTATAATTAGTAAAATCCCCACACAATTTACATTATAAAGTTCCATATTTGTAGTTGATGAAATACCAATCAAATTTTCTTCATATTCATATATACAAGGAAATTTATTTACTTCTTGCATTTGACACGTGTACTCCAAATGAGTATATATATTATTTAAGAAATTAGTATGGATAGAAACAAGGGTATGGTCTAATGGTTAGAAGCTTGCATTAATATTGTGTTGTCTCAGGTTCCAACGTGGATGGCCAAATTTTTTTCTCAATCATTCAAAGAATTTATCCTATATTGAATTTGGACTTTTTTTTTGAAATGGCCAAAAAAAAAAAATTAATTAAGGGAATGGTCAAGTTTTAAAAATAATTGTAAAAGTAGCCATTTCGCCCAGCCGTCGGGCGAAACACAACTTGCGAAATTTCCGCTTAGTAACGGTTTTTACAAATGAACCGTTACTAAATGTAAGCTTTAGTAACGGTTGTTTCTAAAAACCGTTACTAACTTAAAGAAATTTCCCTATTTAGTACGGCACTTAGTACCGGTTCTTCTGAAAAAACCGTTACTAAATGTAAATTTAGTAACGGTTTTTTCTTAACAACCGTTACTAAGTTAAAAAATTTCCAGATTTAGTACGGCACATCGTAACGGTTTTTCTGTAAGAACCGTTACTAAATGTAGATTTAGTAACGGTTTTTTAATATAAACCGTTACTAAGTTAAATCTTATTTCCATTTTTTACCTTAGTAACGGTTTTTATAAAAAACCGTTACTAAACTTACATTTAGTAACGGTTCTTCCAACAAACCGGTACTAAGTACCGTACTAAATCGGGAAATTTTTTAACTTAGTAATGGTTTTTATGAAAAAACCGTTACTAAATCTTCATTTAGTAACGGTTCTTTTATAAAAACCGTTACTAAGTGGGGAAAAAAAAATTTCGCCCCTTGTGGAACTACTTGTGTTTCGCCCAGCAACTGGGCGAAATGGCTAATTTTGCAATTATTTTTAAAACTTGGCCATTCCCTTAATTAATTTTTTTTTTTGGCCATTTAAAAAAAAAAGTCATTGAATTTGCTTATAAAATTTGACCGGTCAACACACCTTTTTCACCCAACATTTATGCTTTATTTTGATTCTATGTGGCATGTCTAATATAATTTTTTGTGAGTTCATTATAGTTAATTTAGAATATTTTTTTTAGAATATTTTTTTTCATTAAATACACAATATAAAGAAAGATATCAACCTAATGTTTAGATTTTATCAAATCTTTTTCTCAATAAAATTCTGACATTTTAAGACAAAAGCATTTAAACCATTCTCATTCTCTTCAGTAATATTTTGTTTATATTTTACAAATTGAAAATCCAAGTATTGTTCTTGCTATATCTATTATAATATAATTTTCTTATTATTATGAAAAAAGACATTTAGTAATTGTTTATTATAATTAATGATTATTTTATCATATGCTAATAAAATTCCATCATAATGTTTGAATTAGTCCGTATGTTGGAAAAAAATAACAAATAAATGCTAATTTGTTGGATGTCCAAAGTTGTAGATATCAAATTGAACATTTTGAAGTTTCGTAGGACAAAGTGATTTTTTATTTTAAAACAAAAATATGTATTTAGTTTATCTTTCAATATATTTTGAAATATATTATGCATAGCTTAGGATTTATCATGTAAAGTAGATATTCTTTTTTTGAAAGTGTAACTCAGACACTCTTAGGGATGCATTAATATATATTATATGAACATTATGTATACAATATACAATGAATTTTCTTTTATTAATGCAAGAGGCAAATAACGAAATCTCATGCAGAATTATAGTTCATTAAAATTGTCAAGAATAAATTATCACTTATATCTTAATAGTAAATGATAATCCTGAAGCGGAGCGAGGTTTTACCTTGTAGACAACCCCACCTCATTATTGTTCACCTCCATTTGAGCTTTATCACTATTGTTCACCTCCATTTGAGCTTTATCACTGTGCCACGTCATTCAAATTATTTCAAACTTTGAATGATGAAGTATAAACAAATTAATTCCAATCCCTTATTTTACATCTACTTTTGAGTCTTCTCAAAATGCCACATCATCACTTTTATCTTGACCGTTCGCTCAATTTTTTTGTCGAATCTTAGACATTCATTTCTCAAATTTATTGATATTTTATGGCAACACTTATGAATATTAAAACATAAGCATATGATTGGTTGAATTGGTGTTTTGTGTTTCATGCCCGATTTAGTGAGAACCGTTGTGAGTTTGTTTGTGACCATCAGATCTTAATCAGATGATTTTAATTAATCATGGTACAAAGTTATATTCAACAATTAATATCAATAGTTAATGAAGAATTCACTCATTAAAATATAAATAATTTTTCTTTTTCTTTTTTAAAAAATTATAATTCTTAATGAAATATTTTATTTCATCAAAAATAAATTTGTTGGAATTTTTTCTTTATTTTGAGTTCATAATTGTTATGGTTCCAATTTTTTTTTCTTGCTAAAGTTTGTGAATATAGACTATATAAAAGAATATGTACAAAAATAATATACTCATTAACTTATATCTTATATCTTATTTTTTATCTCTCATTGAGTATTCTCAAGAAACTTATTGTCAATTTTATCTCGGCAGTTGTTGTTTTTTTTAAATCTTAATTTTTTATTTCACACAAAGACATATTGTTATGATTCCAATTTCATTTTTTCTTGATAAAATATGTGAATATAGATTATATAAAAGAACATGTAATAAAATTATAACCTCATTTGTTCTTATTATATTCTTTTATTCTTCTTTGAAATTTTTCAAAAGAATTATTATCAATTTTCTCTCACCCATTGAATCAAAAAATTTATCAAATTTAGCTTTTAATTTTAATTATTATCATAATATCACATTATTAGTTTTATTAATATTCAGTGTTATATCTCCCTTATGTGAGAACAATTATCTCAAACAAAATTTCGGAATATTGAAAATTATATTATATTACTTAATGTACTACGGATTTCATAATAACATATGTATCCATACCTTTTAAACATCTAAAAAAAATAAGAAAAATAGCAGTGACAAATTTTTGAAGAAAATGAGTAATGTTACATTTTCCTATGAATTATACATATTTTTTCCATATATATAATATTAAATATAATTATTATTTTTATCTTTTTCAAAGTTAATCATCTATAATTTTCAACTAAAATTTTCTAAACTAAAATCTTTGAAATAAATTATCTTGCATTTTATTTTTTATGATCTCATTCTTCTAAGATTGATTAATACTTAATTTATTTTTCTATTATAATATGTCAAGAGATAATGACATAAGAAAATCAAAAACAATAACTTTTAATTCTCATGTATTATTTATGTATTATTGATTCATAAATTTAATTTTGAATTTTCATAATAAGTTATGCATTATTAGATTGAAATAACTATTAAAATTAAAATACTCGCTACAAAACGCGAGCATTGTCCTAATCTACAACTATAATCAACTTCTTCATTCCTAATATGTTGTTTCCAGTTCTTATCTAGGGAGAATTGCTTCCAATAAATATTTTTGGATGCACTCGTACAAAGCCACGCAGCCATTTAAGATCTGCATTATTTATAAATAATCATAAAAAGCTAAGAAATGATTATTCTAATTGTAATCTAAAAAACCGAAGAAAAAAACTAAATTATCAGAAAAAGAAAAAAAATAAAAAAAACCCATTCCCACTGAAATTAAAAAAAAGGTGGTGCTACATTGAGAATTATGGTTGCTCTGTTGAAAGCGTTCCAGATTTTATCTATCAGATATCCATTTTGTCCTTATTAATGATAGTTGATTTATTTTGATATATTAATAGTTTTTATCTACTCTAGCTATGTATATATAGATTAATTGAATTCAATTGTTGGTGCTCATGAAGAAATTAAGTATTCAGTTTGCTTTAGAGCATTAATTATTCATCTCTATACGCTATTCGATTGTAAATTGTCAATCAAAATAAGATATGTTTATTTTGCTTAATCATAAACTTCATTGTTAATAGTTTTCATAGACAACAAAATATATGTTTGTTTTTCTTAATCATAAAGTTTATTGTTAATAGTTTTCATTTTTCTCTTGAACGTCAACTCTTTTTTGCTTATATAAACTTGAATGCCAACCCTCTTCTTTTGCTTTTGAATTTGTAGCTGATATGCTACTTACAATTTCATTTTTTTTAAAATCAAGCTACATTTTGATTATAAATGTTAAATTTTTTTGACAAGTCAACGACCCGAAACTCGACCCGAAAATATTGACAAGTCAACGACCCGAAACCCGACCCGACCCGACCCATCCGAACCCAAACCCAACCTGACCAGAAAATATTGACAAGTCAACGACCTTGAAACCCGACCCGACCCAAACCCAAACGAGTTGTGACCCGAAATACCTGGAACCCGAACGACCCGAGACCCGAACGACCCGAAACCCGAGTGACCCAAGACCCGAACGATCCAAGACCCGAATGACCCGAACCTAAATGACTTGAACTTGTATATAATGAATGAATTGTCATACACCTGTTGGTTTCACTGTTATACTAGTATTATATATTATTTTATAATATCATATTTTGTTTCTTATAATGTCAACATATTATTTTAGAAAATAGTTTATTAATTACATTGGTTTTTAAGACAAAAATTTCTATTTGAGACTTTTGAGCTCATCGGCCTCCTTTTACAGCTTGCGCAAAATTGAAAATAGATAGATATTTATTTATTCAAAGATTTTTCATCACAAGTTAAACACGTGCGTAACTAGAGTTGGCAAAATCAAACTTGTCCCGAAAACCCAACCCGACCCAACCCGAAAATGTTGACAAGTCAACGACCCAAAACCCGACCCGACCCGAACCTGAATGGCTCGAGACCTGAAATACCTGGAACCCGAACGACCCAAACCCAAAATACCCGAGTCCCGAACGATCCGAGACCCGAACAACCTGAAACTCGAACGACCCGAGACCCGAATGATCCGAAACCCAAATGACTCGATCCGAACCCGACCCGACCCACCCATTTGCCACCTCTACTTCTTCCTAGACTAACCCATAAATCACTTGAGTGTAGTCTTCAGTACGGGACGTGTAACCCTTCTTGACCAGCATCGGGACGGAGATACAATTCTGTCTCATTCCAGGAGCATACAATACGTCTGTGAGAAGTATGTTAAACTTGTCCACATTCAGCTTATAGGTGCCAATTGTCTGCACCTTAGTGTATGTATCATTTCCCATATAGATCCGACACTTCTTAGGGTTCACGGGCTTTGACTCCACCAGTCCTTGACGTGTCAACACTATGTGTTTTGTGGCTCCAGAATCAATCCACCACCCATTGGCTATCAGAGAAGAAAAGTTGCACTCGGTCACCATTATCAAGTTCTTGTTAAATCCTCCACCTTGACCGTTCTTCTTCCGCCCTTGATTCGAAGGCACTGGGCGTTGAAATGACCCACCTTCTTGCATTTGAAGCACACACCCTTAACACCGGGATCCACGTTGTCTTTCATCTTGAAGTTCTTCTAGAATGGTTGTCTGAATTTGCCCTTCGGACGAAAAGGACATGTGTTTTGAACATTTTTGCCAGCATAGGTCTCAGCGTCGATAAGAGTTGCTTGCGACATATTCAAATCTATATTATGGACTCCCTTCATGCACTCTTGCTAATAGGCTAACTGATGCGGTATATCCTTCATGCTGATGTTGTTGATGATGATCCATAACGCTATCTACACCATTGGACAAGAAGGAGGCAAACTGTTGATGATCGTCGAAACATACATCTTCTCCGAAATTGGAGATCCTGCGGCTCAAAGGTCCTTCATCATCAGCATCAACCACATCAGAACCTTCTTGTATATGATAATAGTTATAACGCTGCAACATCAGTTGTATATTTGTTTGGGACTTAATGCCATATTTCTCTTTAATTGCTGCTAGGTGTGATTTAACACTCAAGTGTTCCATCAACATTAAGATCGTGCTTCTAGCAACCTTACTATCGCCGTCCCACTTCTCAATTACCTTATTTTCTACTTCAGTTGCTGTAGTAGACAAGACAGGTCGATCCTTTAACAAAACATAGTCCAAGCGATGGATTATCAGAGCATGAGTCATCTTCTCGATCCAAATGTTGTAATTACTGTCGTTGAAGTGCTTAATCCGAGCAATTTCGGCATTAACGGTCGAGTTCAACATTTATAATAATCCCACTTTGGAAAATTTTGACTTAAACTATATATATATATATATATATATATATATATATATATATATATATATATATATATATATATATAATACTTTCTTCTTTAACCGAAGCAAAATAATAATATAATTATTATATTTAATTAGCAGTCAAAACAAAATAAACAGAACAACACAACAATTATAGCTAATAATAAATGGGCCGGTTTAGTAATAACAACAACTTAATGATAATATTTATTTATTTGAATTCAGGCTTTTTGCGAGTGCCAATCTCTCTTTTTCTTGTCTTGGGTTTAAAACTTAAAACATGTTACTGGATAAATAAAGGAGGCCTCATTTTTTTTTATTTTTTATTTAATGATCTAAGGGTTATATTAGATAAGGGCCTAGTAAGTACAGGTGGGCCTAAAGAGAAAAAAAAATTGGGCCTATAATATTCTCATGATTCTTGAGTGATCAGTGACTATTTCGTAGATGTTAATGGGAAATTGAGAGGAACGATGATGGAAGATGAAGAAACAAACAGATACTAATTCAAATATTCATACAAATCTGAATTCTCCCCCCCCCCCTTATTTATACTCAATTGAGTCAAACACTTGTTTGACCATCTCTATCTAATTTCTCCTTGGACATGGTCCATGCTCTCCTCTCTTAACAAACTATAACAACCTACCCATAATTGAGTGCAACGTGGTACTTACATAACTACTCCTTACACAATTTATATTTTAACCCCTTAAAATTGTATTTATTACAAAAAATAGAAAATTCTTTACATTTCACTCCCCTTAATGAAACCTTGTCTTAAGGTTTGAAGTCGGAAAATCGTTTCTTGATCACCTCGGGCTTTTCCCATATAGCTTCTTCTATCTA
Organism: Juncus inflexus; assembly: GCA_024447665.1. NCBI lineage: Eukaryota > Viridiplantae > Streptophyta > Magnoliopsida > Poales > Juncaceae > Juncus > Juncus inflexus. Next base: position 2,296,766 of record JAJHPC010000016.1, on the reverse strand, counting down.
TAAGTTTGACCATTGAATAAGCTATTGTGGGGCTGGCGCATTATTCCTCTTAATGACTTGTGTTCTTAAAATGGCGACGAGAGCGACTTTGAACAACCCCTCGGATCCAACCAATGGCAAGCTTTTTGTGACCCTCTTTTTGTCTCCGATTTTCTTCTTTAGTTGCGAAACGTGAAAAATCGGGTCTATTAATGAACCTACCGGTTATTTGAGATGATACGATACCGTACCTACCCTCTCAATCACCTCAAATGGTCCGTAATAACGCGAGTGAAGTTTTGTGTCTCGGTTTAAAGAAACCAAAGTTTGTCGATAGGATTGCAACTTCTCCCTTCTCAAAACTCCTCTCCGAACGATTCTTATCCGCATAAATTTTTATTCTTTCTTGTGCCTTTTTTAAATTTTCTTTAATCAATTGTAATTCTTGGTGCCTTTCTCTCGCCCATTCGTCCACCGCCGCGTTTCTCGAACTCGGGGCCATTCCCAATTCAACCGAAATCAGTATGTACCCATAAAGAGCATCAAAAGGACTCATTTTCAATGAGCTATGATAAGAGATATTATACCACCATTCCGCTTGCACGAGCCAATTGTCCCACCTCTTTGGTACGTCTTTCACCATACAACACAAATAATTCTCAAGACATTGATTTACTTTTTTCGTTTGGCCATCGGTTTGCGGGTGATATGAAGTACTCAAATTCAAACTCGTTCCATGAATGCGAAATGTACTCATGAACACCTCGTCTCGATCACTCACAATCACGCGTGGCACCCCATGTAATTTGCAAATATTCTCAAAAAATATGTTAGCCACGATTTGAGCCATATATGAATGTGTCAACTCCACAAAATACACGTATTTCGTCAACCGATCCACCGCAACAACAATCGAATCGCGCCCATTGGATTTAGGTAACCCCTCAATAAAATCCATGCTCATATGCCTCCACGCCATATCGGAAATTTCTAATGGTTGCAATAAATCCGGACTAGCCATATGCTCAATTTTGTTGCGTTGGCACGTATCGCACTGTTGCTAAAACCCTTCAATATCTTTCTTCATTTGTTTTCAAAAGAAAACTCTTTTTAGCCTTTAGTACGCGCTCATAACCCCCCCCCCAAATGAATCATGCACCCTGCAATAAGTTTTTCTTTCAAACCCACATTTTTTCCTATACAAAGCCGCCCTTCAAAGCGCACCAACCCATTATAAAATGAATATTCACTATCGTCCCTATTGTCAAGCATTAACCCCTCCAAAATTTAATGTCTCCAAAATATTGTATTGAGATTGTCCGCATGATGGATCTTCAGGTCCACAAATTTTGTTCATTACAATAGAAATAATTTTTTTTCACTATAGTTCCATGTATAATGAATACATTCTAAGAATTGAATACATTACATTATAAAAAAACATAAATAAGTTTAAGTTAGTAAACTTCGATTTACTAATAAATAATATTTAATATATTAAACAACGAGAAAAACTGTAAGTTTTTCTATTATATATTTTATACAATATTTTCCAAATTGCAAAAATATTTGACTCATTCATAGTCTCGATATTATAACTATTTTGATGGACAATTTTATAAACTTAACAAACTTTCTGAGAGAATGAATATTGTTAATATTTCATTTCGTCCACTATCAATGAATAATGATCCACACATCTTTATAATTTTTATTTTGCACAAACAAACGTTGATTCATAATTAGAAATAAAAAAATATTGATAACGATAATAATATAAAATAAAATAAAATAAAATAAAATGAAAAAAAATATTTCTTTCTACATGTACACATTTCTTTCTTTACGTCATTCTTGTTAGTGTATCTTTAGATCTAGCTCATGATATCGTTATTATTGGAGGTCAACATTTTCATTAGTGTGGTAGATAAAATTAATATCTTTATTTTTCTCATTTCATTTATGGAATATTTATAAAGATCGACAAGATTATATGGCATACGACAAGTATACTACCACATGTAAATCATGAGCTTGTAAATTCTTCAAAAATTATCTATTTCAGACATTCTCAATTTAATTTGTTGTGTTGGCACGTACCGCATTGTTGCACAAACCTTCAACATATTTCTTCATTTGTTTTCAAAAGAAAACCCTTTTTAGCCTTTGGTACGTGCTCATAACCCACCGAATCATGCACCCCGTATGATTCATTGCAAGGCACTTGATGATGGTGTTATGCCCTAGGCCAAAGTGTCTGTGACCTAGATGATGGATTGTAATAACAATCATAATATTTATTCTAAGATATTTCATATAATATGGAGTATAGGTTATTTTAATATAATTAAAATGGACCATGAATATGCAATTCAGCTTTATGTCTTCAAAGTGCGTGACTTTGATAGTAAAACTATAAAGTGTTATGAATGCTATTCTAAATCGTCCCTAATCATTTATAGGATATTTGTGGAGACAAATATACTTGCAGATACATATAAATATATATTTATATACAAGCTATAAATGTACACCAGTATATTAGTTGTCTGATGATTATGTTTTACTGATCATGGATAAATAGTTATCGGGTCATTAACATAGGTATATCTGTTAGAGACCATATACTGGACTGACCCGCCATAAGAATGCTACATGTTTTACATCATTAGCGATTCTTGTAACATAAAGTATTTATAGTCCTTTGACCTGAGATTGTCTTGGTTCCAACATGAGTAATTTTATACTTTAATATAATCTAACACTGCCTTTAACCGGGTAGTCATAACGGTTATGATTAGGTATACAATGAATCATGTAGAGGGATGAATGCAATCAAGACGGGATTTGTTCCTCTCATAAATAAGAGAGATATCTTTAGGCCTCTTGATGAATTGAACTGAAAAAATATATGGCCATACTCAAATGAATTAATAAGAGTTATTAATGTCATTTGTTCTTGTTCAGTTTAATTTGGGATCAAGAAATATTAATCGATTAATATAAGGATGGCATATTACATGTCTTATGATCGATATAGATATCGCGTGACAAAGGGACTAAATACGTGATTGTTGATTAGGTAAATCGGATCACCGATATTCACTTAAATTGGATAGTCACGATGGTTTGCTAGAGTCCGCTCATGATTTATAGACTGTCAAGTCTATTGCCAACATTAAGTGAACCTACAGGGTCACACACAAAGAACAAACTGAAACGGGCGCAGAAAATCCTAGCGACTTATATGATGAGTTGCATAAGAATGCCACAAAATATATTGTCATCTTATGTGATAAGATGTGATATATATGTATATAAAGACTATGAGCACAAAAGATCATGTAATCTAGAAGAGTCTAGATGATGGCATATGGATAATGATGAGTGATGTCATACACATCTTTTAGTGTGAAGAGACATAACTCTTCACCTCTATATAAGGACATAGAAGGCTCCAAATTCACAACACAACATATCATTCTCTCTCTCATTATTTCTCATTCTCTTTTGTGAGACAAAAGAGAGAAAATATATTTTCTAATTTGTATGACACAATTATGAAAGGGTGCTTTGTATGACAAAAATGAAAGAGTGTGATTATATGAGAGGAATTATATGCATCTTTTGTGAGATAAAATAAGAAGAGTTTTCTTATGTAAGAGGAGAACAAGCTACTCGCATATATATGCTCTTCTTCCCGTTTTAAGAAGTTTGTTCGTGTGGACACCGGTAGAGGCGTTCATACTTTCGGCGCTTGTGATCTATTTGGCCTAAGAAGATGAAAACGGTTTGTTGCGAGTTTTTGTGGAGACCGATTGTGTGTGCGGTAGATAACTTCCGCACGATCCGACCTAGACAGCCTAGACGGACATAAAATCGGTTAGGACGGTAACCGGTTTAGAGACGCATGGACAACACGCATGGTTTGAGCGTCACGGATTAAGCGTAATCCGAAAGGTATCTTTAAGATTTACTTCTTAGATTTAACCGATACACACGGATACTCGGATTGATTTTGGACGAAATTTTTGCTTTCCGCTGCGTTATGCACGTCCGAGACCCAACACTTGAAAGAGCGCCTTCTAATGAATTATGCACCCCGCAATACGCTTTTCTTTCAAAACCCGTATTTTTCCCTATACAAAGCCGCCCTTTAAAGCGCATCAACCCATTATGAAATGAATACTCACTATCGCCCCCATTGTCAAGCATTAACTCCTCCAAAAAATTTTGCATTTCCTCGTCTTCATTATAATTCTCCTCGACCTCCTTGTACCACTCCGGTACCACCACACTAATCGCCACGCATTCGTATTCTTACATTTCTAATTCCTACCCTCTTCGAGACGAGGCGTCCGCCGCCTTGTTCTCAATTTCTTTTCTATAAAAAATATGATAATTCATGCCCATCCTTTTTGTTTACCCGCGATTTTACAATTGCGTATTTGCTTGAGAAACTTTAAACTTTCATGATCCGTTTTAATTATAAATTCCTGCCCCTGGTACCACTTATTAACCGCTAGCATAACGGCTAATAATTCTTTCTCGTACATCGACCTCCTTTGATTTTTAACTCCAAACCTTGGCTTAGAAACACAATTGGTCGTCCTTCTTGCATGAGAACCACCCCAATACCGGTCCCGCTCGCATCTGTCTCAATCACAAACTCCATTTAGAAGTCAGGTAATCGTAAAACGGGATCCTTGCACATGGCTTCCTTCAACTCTTGAAAAGCATTTTTCGCCTTCTCACCCCACAAGAGCATATCCTTCTTCAATAAATCGGTGAGCGATTTCGCCGTAATGCCATAATTTCGCACAAGTTTTTGATAGTACCCCGTTTACTAGAGAAACCCCTATAATTGCTTCAAGGTTTTAGGTCTCAGCCACGTCATCATGGCTTCAACCTTACTAGGGTCCGTTGCCACCCCTTTATAAGAAATATTATGCCCAAGATACTCATAAAATAGCAGCACGAACCTCCCCAAATAAAGCCCAAAGATGTCATTCATTAGGGCTTGAAAAGTTGCGCAGTGCGTGCAAAAGGCTGTCTTATAAATATCACCTTCGTCGACTCGAATTTGATGGTAACCCAACGGAGCTCCAACTTTGAAAAAATCCTCACACCACTTAACTCATCAGGCAAATCATCAATAATAGAAATTGGAAATTTATTTTTTACCGTAGCGGAGTTTAGTTGACGGTAGTCGACATACATCCGCCAAGTTCCGTCCTTCTTTCCCATCAATATCACGGGTGACGCGAAAGGACTCTTACTTGCTCGAATAATACTGCACGCCACCATTTCCTTAATAAATTTTCCGATATCTTCTTTTTGATAAAGCGAGTAGAGATATGGCCGGAGTTGTACCGGATTGGCTCCGTCTTCAAGAGTAATTTAGTGATCATATTAGGTGGAAGCGTTTTTTATTCTTCAAATATGCCTTTAAATCTCTCCAAAAGACTCAGGAATTCAGGATTTGAGGTTCTGTTTGACACTTCGGATTTCTTTTCTCGGTTTGCAACTCCACAGCCACTTAACCCAGATTCATTTTTCAGGTTCTGGATTTTTTATTGTATCCATCCACGCTACGTGATCCCCACGAAGCAGCGACACGAGTTCCTCTCCGGCTATATAACCTCGACTTCTCCGCTCATCTCTTTCTTAGCTTCTTCATTCCCCTTTCTTCAACAATCATCAATGGCCTTATCGGCAGAGATTTTAGACCTGCTGCCTTGGCGAATTTGGGATAGACAAAGGAATGAGAGCTTCCACTGTCGGAGTAGCGACACGAGTTCCTCTCCCGCTATAACCTCGACTTCTCCGCTCATCTCTTTCTTCTTCATTCCCCTTTCTTCGCTCAGAACCACTCTCTCTCCATTACTGAAGAGCTCAGTCTTGCCTTCTCTGATAATCGAAACTTACCTTCATAAAGAGTTTCATCCAATCCACCCCTACTACTACTTCTACTGACCCCAGCTCGAACATTCAATGCCTTTATAAAATAATGGTATAAAAATCATCACAAAATAACTAGATAATAATGACTAGTAGATATCTTGCACGTTGCTATATGCACTATTGTTCAAAAACTAACTTCATTAAAAAGATATGGTTCTTGCTTTTATATTTCATATGTGAGATTTTTCATGATATAAAGAGTGAATAAATTATGAGACTCACGTTTATATATAGATTATTGCTTCTTTTTGTTAATGTAATTTGTTTATATTATGTCATGTGGAATTTGCTTTTGTTTTATAATTGTAGTGTATAAGATGGCTTGAAGCAAGTTGCTTTCATTAGAAGCTGGCAATGCATGATTTATGTAACGCAATATGGTTCTTGCTTTTATATTTCATGTGTGAGATTTTTCATGATATAAAGAGTGAATAAATTATGAGATTCACGTTTATATATGTAGGTTAATTGCCTCTTTTTGTTAATGTAATTTGTTTATATTATATCATGTGGAATTTGCTTTTGTTTTATAATTGTAGTGTATAAGATGGCTTGAAGATTAGTGATACATGCATGAATGAGATTAATCTTTTTATGATGTGTATAAATTAATCTATGATATATAAAACATTGTTAATGTAACTTGTTTATATTATGTCGTGGAATTTGCTTTTGTTTTATAATGTAGTGTATAAGATGGCTTGAAGATTAGTGACACATGCATGGATGAGATTAATCTTTTTATGATGTGTATAAATATATTTGAAATTTAGGGATGAGGCTTGTCTGTTGCAATTAATCTATGATATATAAAACATTGTTTCGAAGTAGTTGAATGATAAAGTTTCATGTTTTAGTTGATGAAATACCAACCAAATTAACTTAAAATAAAATTAAAAAAACAACCAAATGAACAAGTAAGAATCAAATTAACTCCACCCATTATTTTATATTTTCACTATTTTACTACTCACATAGAACAAAAACATTTGCTTCAAAATAACATAATTTTAAAAAGAATTTTATCAAAAAAATAAGAAAGAAAAAGGGTTTGCGTACCGACTGAAGGCCCTTTCCTCCAATAATAAGAAAAATCTCACACAATTTACATGATAAAGTTTCATGTTTTAGTTGATGAAATACCACCCAAATTATTTTAAAAAGCGTACCGACTGAAGGCCCGTTGAACCGGAACATCAACTATGGGTCTAATGAATAATTTCCATGTACTTGTGGTAGACAGATTAATAAATAATAATGGCTTCTAACTCCTGATTGTATTACCACTACGGTTTGCGGATGAAGACAGGTGTGCCCTCTCAGTCGGGCTATTCTCAAAAAAAAAAAAAAAAAAAAAAAATACTATGGGATTGTATGACTGGATGAAGAGACATGTGGTAGATGGATGTTAAAATGGCCTTAAATGTAACATACATATATATATTTTTTTTTTTCTTCTTATATTATTCATAAAAATATTTTTTCTTGAGAAAGCAATTAATTATGTAGACCCACTATACCAAAATTCTGTACGTGTAAAATAAAACCAATCAGTGGGCGTAGTCAAACACTAGCCTACTATCAATATATATTTTTAGATAAATAAAAAGTTTTATGTAAGTATATTGAAGTTTTTATTATACAAAATCTTAATTTTTTCTATATAAAATTTGGAAGATTTCCATGAATATAGATAATACTTACATAACTCTAACTTTTTATTTATCTAAAAATATATATTGAACAAATTATAATTTGATCAAACTTATGACATGTCCTTTTGCAAGTCAACGCACAAGTTAAATCCTGATCCAATAAATAGTCACTCTCAACTCTCAAGTAGCCAATGCATGGTAAAGCCAATGAATGCCTTCTCAACCTCTCAACTGCACAAACGCGGAAGAAAGATCTCGTATTAAATGCACCATTACACTGCCATGCAAGTTGGCAAAGACACTCAATGACTATATAAACCGACTATATGCATTGCATGAAATCATATCGAGTTATCCATTTATAAAAAAGAAGTGAGGAATGGGAAGCTCAAAGATGAAGAGTTCTTGTGTAATGTTTCTCCTCTTCTTAGGCGTTGCGGTTCAGCTGAGTTCTTTTGCGAGTGCTGATTTTGATGGCCCAGGCCGAGGGTTTGGTCGTGGGCCAGGTGGGTTTGGTCGGGGCCCATTTGGGCGTGATTGTCGATTTGGAAGGTGTAGGGGTGGATTTGGCGGTGGGCCTGGTGGCGGTCGAGGTTTTGGGGGTGGTGGTGGTTTTGGCGGTGGTGCCGGTGGTGGACTTGGAGGTGGTGGAGGTCTAGGTGGTGGCGGAGGTTTTGGCGGTGGTAATGGTGGTGGATTAGGTGGTGGAGCCGGCCATGGAGGAGGCTTTGGTGGAGGAGCTGGTGGAGGTGCCGGTGGAGGTGCCGGTGGTGGACTTGGTGGTGGCGGTGGATTTGGTGGTGGTGGCGGAGCTGGTGGAGGTCAAGGTGGAGGGTTTGGTGCTGGCGGTGGCGCAGGCGGTGGTGCTGGTGGAGGCGTCGGAGGCGGAGGTGGTCTTGGTGGTGGTGGAGGAGGCGGTTTTGGCGGTGGTGGCGGTCAAGGCGGAGGTTTTGGTGCTGGCGGTGGTGCAGGTGGTGGTGCTGGAGGGGGTGTTGGTGGAGGCGGTGGATTTGGCGGCGGCGGCGGAGTCGGTGGTGGCCACGGGGGTGGATTTGGAGTAGGAGGTGGTGCAGGAGGTGGAACAGGTGGCGGAGTTGGCGGTGGAGGTGGTTTCGGTGGTGGCGGTGGAGCGGGCGGTGGTCATGGTGGAGGATTTGGTGCAGGAGGTGGTGTAGGTGGTGGTGCCGGTGGCGGTGGCGGAGTCGGTGGCGGCGGCGGATTTGGCGGCGGCGGTGGTGCTGGTGGAGGTCACGGTGGTGGTTTTGGAGCCGGAGGCGGTGTAGGAGGTGGTGCCGGTGGTGGTGGCGGTCTTGGAGGAGGTGGAGGCGGTGGTCTTGGTGGCGGTCATGGATTAGGAGGTGGAGTCGGAGTCGGAGTTGGCATAGGTGTCGGATTTGGTGCTGGTGGAGGTGGTGGTGCCGGCGGCAAAAGCTAAACTACATACTAAGTGTGTATTTACTTGATTATATGAAAAAAGAGGGTGTGGCATTAAGTGTGTATTAATCATGATTGTTAAGTTGAAAAGTGTATGTTTTTGTAGTGAAGAGATTAATAAATAATAAATGTGTATCTTTAGAGTTCTAGGAAAGCAGTTTTAAGAAGAGTGATGATAATCTTCCCTTTGTTCTTCCCCCCAACTCCTTGATGACGTGACAATTTACATTTAATAGACTGCTAATAAATATAAAAATAAATTTATGATCCCCATATAGGAAAATAAAATTTAAGTTTATCACATGTTATATTAGGTTTATCATCTTATGTCAATTCATAATAAATTTGTAGTCTCTACATAGAAAAATTTAATTTAAGTTTATCACATGTTGTATTAGATTCATCGTTTCATGCCAACTCTTGATAAATTTGTGATCATATATAAGAAAAATGGGATTTAAATTTGTCACATGTTGTATTAGATTCACCATCATAATAAATTTGCTTTGATTTATTACACATTGTATTAGATTTATCATCTCATGCCACGTCATCAAAGGATTGGGGGGAAGAATAGGGGGAAGACTGTAATTTTCCTTTTAAGAATTCAGGAGTTAGAAACCATTTTCATACATAATTTCCATGTACTGATTAATAAATAATAAATGTGTATTAGTTCTACGAAAGCAGTTTTAAGAAATCAGATTATGTGGTAGACAAGATGAACTACATTTTATATGGGTCTAATGAATAATTTCCTTGAAATCAGGAGTTAGAAACCATTTGCATACATAATTTCCATGTACTGATTAATAAATAATAAATGGGTATTAGTTCTACGAAAGCAGTTTTAAGAAATCAGAAGATGTGGTAGACAAGATGAACTACATTTTATATGGGTCTAATGAATAATTTCCTTAAGTTTAGTGTAGAATCTAATTGACAGTTGCAAGTCGAAAACAGAATCAGTTGCAAGTTCAATGTTACTGATTTTTTTCAGGGTTCGAAAAGTTGGGAAAAGAATTAACGAGCCATTTTAGTAAAAAGAACTTTTTTACAAAACACCATTTAATAATATCCTGACTATGGGACCTCAGATTAATAAATTTAGCTAAAATTTTGAAACTAAGTCGCATGAGTGCTCGATTTGTTTTGGATCATTTTCTTCTCACATCAGGATTATGCAAAGCTGTAATTAAGAACACACTTAACCAACAAAAAAGGATAAAAAAAACTTGCTTCATGGTTATGGTCTGCTGTGTGTGCCAAACTATTCGAATTCATCAAGCCAAACTATATAACAACAAATGTCGAAGGCCCAAGGAAATTTTTCAAATCTTCTCTTTCTTAGAAAAACAAATTGATCAGGTAAAAATATTATCCAATTTATCTTTTTATCAAAATTATCGAACTAAATTACAAGTTTACAACAAATAGAATTCAATTATTTTGAGGAATTTCAAACAAGTACCAAAAATTGAGGGAGCAGAGACAAGACATTATCTTGCGAAAAGTTAGTGCACCATAGTTCTCCCCTCGCGTCCATACTCTTTTGTTACTCGCTTTGCTAGTTGCATCTCCGTTCTTTATCTTGACCCAATCACCAAAGCAAATTGACCAGCAAGCTGGAAGTGGGAGTAACATGTTGAATATACTTACAAAACACACATAATGTTTTTCTAGTTGAAATCGAATGCTACACAAAATTCTCAGAAAAGAAACCTGATTCATAAACAACCTACAATTGACAAAAAAATAGTACTAATTCATCACTCATATAACTTCATCCTCAAGCACTAAAACCTAATTCGGTTATAATCACAACCCATAAACTCAGAAAAGCATACAAATCCCAAATAAAACAGAAACATGATGAAATTACCAAAAAAAGACGAAATTATCAGAAAAAAGGAAGCATTGCACCACCCTCGATACCTAGAAGAAATCTGAGAAGTTGTTTATTCTTTGACATAAATGGAGCGATTCCCCTCAGTTTCATCAACTTCACAAAACCAAAACCCTAATTCCTGATGAATGTTTTTTGCACAAGAAAATTACTGTTACTAAATGGAGGGAAATTGCATGAGATGCTGAGGCGGAGATTTTCACCTCGATTTTCCAGTTTAGTGGGAAGTCGAGGGGTTTATTTGAGAGAAATAGTAGAAGCGCCTTCTAGAAGAGGCGCGAGAGAGGGCTGAGAGAAAAAGAAGGGGGGGTGTGAGAGACTGAGTAGAGAAGAGGCTTGAAGGGATTAGTAGCGGCCCATGGATTATTAATCGTATGAATTAAATCTAATTAGGAGAAAATCGGATGGATTAGAAATAATGAATGACGTGGCTCAACCAAATTTCAGAATTAGTGTTGGAAAATCATATACTAGGATTAATTTTCGTGACATTTATCATTGTTATTTTTCCAAGCAGAAAGTTTATCACTTGTACCATTATTATTACTATTTTAATTCACTCATATGTCTGTACAATGTTCAAAAATCAACTCTTTAAGCTCAATCTGACCAAAATTGCCATAACCAGATTAGCCATAACCAGATAAGCTGTAACTACTAAAAATTCTATGTAACTATTCATAGGCATATATTGAATTTAAAAGACATATTCACCACGCCTTTGATTTAAGGCTGCTATCTCATCCCTGAATTTACAATCCAGAGTAACATTCTTGAATAATCCAATTAGAAAAATTAAATATAGCATAAAAATTACAAATTGGCCATATTATATCTAACAACCATATTTGCACATACACATGTATATTTGACCACTGTTACTAAACACGGTAAAAAAAATGTCTTAAACTATATATCAATATCAGCATATTCGACATTATAAGAGGAGCATTCACACCAAGCTCCAATGATGTACCAAAAAGAAGAATAGATATATTAAAACTTCAGAATTGAAAATAACTGTCACTAGCATAAACCCCGCACGTTGTGTGAGATTTTTCAGCATTATCAAGAATTTATTTCAACACAATATATACAATACAATAGCATTATCAAAAAATTACAATGGCATTTTAGACAAAAGTAATGTTTACAATATAAGACAAAGTAAATAGTCGTTACATGCGTTCTTCCTCTGTTTTTTCACGGCTCCACCCCCACCCTGCCCCCGCTCCTCCCCACCCTAGCCTTTGTCTAGTATATCTCTCTCTATGGTTCCGCTTGGTATATTTTTCAACTCGATTGGGTATCGCGATGATATCCTCTGCGCGGCTGGCTGTGTGTATCACGTCATTGGAGGCTCGAGCTCTTTGAGCTATGTGACCGCAAAGAACGTGAATTACTTTGCCGATTGGGGATGAACGTGATTCAGATGGGACGTTAGGCGCCGCTGGCATGTAGGTATTGGTTTTGATCTTCTCGTGGGAGATTAGCAAAAAAAATGTTATGTCAAAATTGAAAAAGAGGTCCATGCGTTGTTGGCAAGTGCTATTTTTTATTCATTTTTCAATTGTAATATAAATCACCTCGGTTTGAAAAACAAATGAAGTGTTTTCTGAGTAATAAATTAAATTTGGTCCATAATAATGTATAATAATATTACTTTGATGCATTTATCTGAATAAAAATTTAAATTAGGGTAACAATTTTGCTCTAATATGCGTACCATTAAGTCAGAGCCATGCATGCATCATCTTATGAGCTAGAATCGATCCTTTCAATAGTCTTAATAGCCATCCAAAAAAAATATAAATTAATGAAAATATTTACCATGAATATAATTAATTAAATAATTAACCCCAAAATAATTATTTAATGAAAATATTTAGACATAATGGCATAAGCCCTAAATAATTAATTACATAGGTAAAACCATATAGTATAAGAATAGTTGTCACCCCATAATCACACTAGTTGGTATGGACCTGTTATGAGATTCCTAATTATATCTCCAGGTCCAAGAATTTGGCCTTCTGGATACCTGAAATAATAAAGTAATTTTCGTCACTATGCAAAGAAAAATAATTACAACTTTCATCGGGGGGAAAAATGCAAAAATGGAATCAAGAGTTAATTTTAATTTATTACTGTTCTGATGGTTTGCTCTTTAGTAAGACAAAGGGCTTGTCTCTGGTAAATTATGGTGCGCCTGTAAATAAATTCATCAAAAAAATAAAAGAAGGAAGAATTTTATTTGTGCCCATGTAACAATCAAATTAGCTTATATACCCATATATACATAATAATGTCTCTTCTCTTCTAATTTATTCGAAAGAATTTAAATTACTAAAGGGCTATTTTATTTTAAGATAAATCTAGAATTTTTTTTTAATTTGTACTGGTATATACATGATACTTTTTATTTTGCACGGTATATATGATATATATCATTTTTTGATTGTTTAGGGTTCATATCAAATTGCCAAAACTACCTTATCATAGGGAAAAAAAAACAAATAGAGCATAAATGAACTAAAAAGGAGAAATTTGCAAAAAAGCCCCTATACTAAACTCCAAGGGAAAGGAACTTTTTAGGCATAAGCAGCATAAACAACATCTTTATTGCAATATAGAATAACAAAGGGGACCAAGCCTTATTAGGAAACTGAAATCTCCATATAGTAAACTGAATTCAGTTTGAGATAGTACAGCAGTATTATGCAATCTTATCATATTTTATTGTAAATGTGAATAACCAATTCAAACTTGAGCCGAGGAATTTGAGAAAAGACCAGTTCAACATGTCATACCTTAATTAGTAGTCTCACCTAATTAGCCCAAAATACTAAGTTACATCAGTAATCCAAATTAGCTTGCAATTAGGGCCAAAATTTTACTAAGCCATGATTCTACAATAATTAACCCTGAAATTATGAATCAAGTAATCCTCAATTGTGCAATTATGTCTCATTGAAAACCCAATATCCAATTTTCGAATTGTTTGATATTTGATGGAAGTTAGATTGAAGCAATCAAGAAAAATAGTTCAAAGACGTATGATGAATTCCACAGCACTGCCTGTCTCGGATCCTTCTCCTCGTAAATTTTCATATATTTCCTGAAAAAGCAAAGCATGAGACTTGCGAGTTCAGTAATTAAATTTTGAATAAAAGAGAAGAAAAAGAAATGAATTTGCATTTTAATTTTCTAGAACATGGATACCAAAGTAAAAACAGAGCACATGAAACCATAGTGTTCGCCTTGAAGAAGGAAATCACCGCCTTGAAGAAAGACCAAAATCAAGCAAGAAAATGATTAAATTCAAAGAATAAATTACCCAAAAAGCAAAATTCACAACAAAGACTTACGTATTGACGTCTTCTTCGAGATACATTGCTCATCAGGGACTAAATTGACCGAACCGGCGTCATGCTTCAGCCCCTAACACGCAGCACCACCAGCTCCACCATTGCGTCTCTCTTCAGAAATCCAGGTGCTCTTTCTTCCAGTCCTCTCTCTTCCCTTCACGGAAGCATCCATTTATCTCTCGAGTGTGTGTGCGCGCGCCAGAGAGAGAAAGAGAGAGAGCACATGTAGTGGTGTTGAGGCGGAACACACGCTGAGACGGAGGGGGGGAGAGAGAGTGGCCGGCGGAGGCGGAGATAGATTGGAGGCGGCAGCCGGCCATGTCTGAGAGAAGGCGAGAGAGGGAAGCTGCGAAATGAGAGAGAGGAGAGATTCTGTTTCACGCAGAAAAAGTATAAATATTTTTTTACTCAGGCGGAAGAATTAGAACCTAATCCTAATCCAAAAAATAGGATTAAATCTGATGAAATTTTGTTTTGAATCCAATGGCTGAAATTAAGAGTTGGCGTGGAAGCATAGTAAAACAGTAAATTTTTAAGCATTAGAATCTATTATAAATATAAATGTTTGACATGATTGAAATTTTTGCAAGGGGTTCTGATATTGCGCGCCCTCTTTGGGGATGGCCTGTGTGCGACGCCACATCAGCCAGAGGACGACGGGAGAACGACAGAGTCCAGCCTTGGCGCCTCCCATCTGAGATGCAGCGCCTAGAGCACGACACCATGACTGCTGCAAACTCAGATCTAAAAACAGCACCCAGCGATACAAACGGTATATAGAGGTGTATAATTCAAGCAAACAGTATATAGTTCAGACAAACAAAACAATATGTATAATTCAAACAAACAGTATATAGTTCAAACAAAATAATATGCATAATTCAGATCAAAACAATATATAGTTGGTATACTATTTTGATAAAACAATATATATACTTCAGATTAAAACAATATATAGTTCAGACAAATGATATATAAATATATAACAAATATATAAATCAGACAAATGGTATATATATCTGTATCCGTTCTGATAAAACAGTATACATAATTCATACTAAAACAATATATAGATGGTGATATAACACTATATAATTATACATAGTACTAAACGGTATATATATATATATATATATATTATTACTCGAACAAAACAGGATATATATGACAAAATATATCTCTGACCAAAACAGTATATAGCAAGGGTGGCACGTCAGAGTGACGGAAAAATGGAAAATTACGAATTTTAGCCCCCAAACATGTTGCACGCAGCTACAAGTCGCGTCCAGAGAGTCTCCAAAGAGGGCGTGATTTCCATTTTCTCTTTTGGCAAACTAACCTCGTTACACCCAGGCAGAAGTTGGTGGAGAGAATTTTGGCAAACTAACCTTGTTATTTCTACATTCTCATCTAAGAAACACAAAACCAAAAATCAAATAAACTTGATAAAAACAACAATTTTTAGATTATTGATCTTTTCTTGTTAATAGTGATATAATTAAAAAATAATTATATACCCATTTTGAGCCAAGACTATCAGTATTAGTAGCTTGGCCTCCTGGTGCTCTGGCATAATTGTAATCCCCTTACTATTAAAATTTTCATGACACTATTTATCATTGTTATTTTTCCAAGCAGAAAGTTTATCACTTGTACCATAATTACTATTTTAATTGACACATATGTCTGAACACAATGTTCAAAAATCAACTCTTTAAGCTCAATCTGACCAAAATTGCCATAACCAGATTAGCTATGTCAGTTTGATATTAAGCTGTAACTACTAAAAATTCTATGTAAACTATTCATAGGCATATATTGAATTTAAAAGACACATATTCACCACGCCTTTGATTTAAGGCTGCTATCTCATCCCTGAATTTACAATCCAGCGTAACATTCTTGAATAATCCAATTAGAAAAATTTAATATAGCATAAAAATTACAAATTGGCCAAATTATATAGTATGGGCAAAATTCTTATTAATGATTTGTTTCAGTTCAACAAGAGCGCAATAATCTCCTTCAAAAAAACAAGAGCACAATAACATGAATTTTCGAAAAGTACATTTATTTCTCACAGCTGAGACAATCTGACATACCATGTTCTCTTGGTTTTCTCTTGTGAGAGTGAATTCGGTACCTACTTAAAGTAATCGTAAGAGGGAAAAAAGACTTTCAATTTTCCTTTTGCCATACCGTACCAGCCATCCTTCGTGTACTACCTTAATATTATTATACATACTTCTTAAAACTTTGAAAATTCCTTATATGAGCCAAAACAATGCAACATATCACTTTTTGTGGCAGATCCAACCAAATAGGGGAACAAAAATTATAATTCATCGGGTGATGAGATGAATTATCCTCTTTCCTGAGGGAGCTAAATGAGGTTCTTATTTTCTATCCATCGATGAAAACGCAAAACAAAATTTAATCTTCTATGACATTCAATTAGCACTTATGTGTTGGACGAAATGCCCTTTTAGAAAAGATAAACAAAATATGTTGTAGCTTCAGCCTGAAAAATACCTAAATTAATCTCAATTAGTCCAAATTAACCCATGAATAAAAAGCAATAAAAAGTATAAGCCCAAAAAGTGAAAGGAATGAAAGTTACAACTTAATAAGAATTAGAACCGAAAAGGGATGGAAGCTTGAAAGTATTATTGATCTCAAAGTATTATTAACCTGAAAATATCACCCTCAAATATTATTTATTATTAATCTAATCCTTACATTAATCTCAAGTATTATTTATTATTAAACTGAATAAGCCAAGAAAAACCAGACATATATATGGAGCCAAATTTGATATCAAATTCGTACAAATCAGCATTGCTAGGTACTAAGTAGAAAAAAAAATCAACAGTACACTGATATATATTCGAAGTGTTTTGTGAAAATATTAAAATTGTTTGTAAAATGTAAACAAACAACGCTAAAGGAAAATAAAATTCGACATTTTCATCTTTCAGAAAAAGAATTTGAGTTTTATTTACTTTCAAATTTGCATTAAAAAGTAAATTGATTGTGGCACTATTCAAGTAACTCCACTACAATTTGCACACACTTTTTTAATCTATTTTATAGTAAATCCAACCTTAATTCATGAAATTTAAATATTTCAGTGAATAATTAAAAAATTCAGAAATTAAAATTTTTGATTCAGTAAATAAAAAAAATCTATTTTAAAAACAATTAAAAAAATTTCAGAAATTTAATTTTTTCTTTCAAAAAAATACAAAAAACCATTTAAACATTTCAGAATTTTTTTTATTCAGTAAAATTAAAAATATCCATTCAGAAAATTCAGAAAATAATTAAAAATCCAGATAATTACTTTTTTATTCAGTAAAAAATATAAAAATCCATTTTAAAATTTCAGAAAATAATTAAATTTTTCAGCAAATAATTAAAATCCTAGAAATGAAATCCTGAATCGAACCGAAGGAAACAAGTGAACCAACAAATCAAACCCTAATTTAAAATTACTCACCACTTACACAAAATTGCATGTTCAAAACTGCTTAAAATTGATCAAATTCATAAAATGATTGAAATTGGCCAAATAAAACCTAATTTGAAAAATACTAACCGTAGCCAAGAAATTTAGAGTGGAGAGTAGGGGGGTTTTTGGGTCATGTTGTTCATTCTACAGAGTGAAGACAGTGTACTCAAGAATTGATATCGCCGTCGAAATCACCGTCTCATCAAGAGAGCCAGTCACCGCATCTTGAACAGAGGGAACCTCTGTCTTTCCGTTGAGAGGTGGTCGTTGTCATTTCGTCGCGGGAGTCCCTGTTCTTCACCACTTACACAAAATTGCATGTTCAAAACTGCTTGAAATTGATCAAATTCATAAAATGATTGAAATTGGCTAAATAAAAACCTAATCTGAAAAAGAAGCAGAGAGAGAGAGGGAACTGGGAAGAGGCGTGTGTTAAGAGTGAAATTAGAGAGGGAAGGACTCAAAGGAGGCTGTGAGGCAATGAATATTTAAACTAACCGATGAAATCAGATCAGATGGCATATAGTAAATTAAGTGACGTGGCTTTATTAGGTGTGAGAATTAAGGTTCAAAAATTATTAACTTGGATGTCCATTTCATTCTTGAACTTCCAAATACCTCATTTCCATTTCAATTCTTGAACATGCGTTCAGTAAAAACATAAAAATCCATTTTAAAATTTTAGAAAATAATTAAAATTTTCAACAAATAATTAAAATCCTAGAAATGAAATCCTGATAAATCTTTAGCAAATAATTAAAATAATTAAAAATTTCAGTCATAAAGAATACACTACATGTTTTAGGTACTGCTTCGGGACTTAAAATTAATTATAATAAATCTTCTTGTTCCTCTCTAGGCTGCTCGCAGGAATTAGCGACGGAATTAACGGATCAATTAGGATGTAAAGAGGAGGCCTTCCCAATTACTTATCTAGAGTTGCCGTTGCATTACCTCAAACCGAAAAAAGACTGATTTTCAGCCGCTGCTAATCAAATTGCAAAACCGCCTCAATGGATGGAGTAAAAAGCTTCTATCACCGGCGGGTAGGCTCACTTTAATTAAAGCGGTTTTTTCAGGAACCTTAGTTTATTTTATGTCAGCTTTCCTCTTACCTTCTTGGTTCATTAAGAAGGTTAATAGATTGCAACATTCATTTTTTTGGCACAGTGGAGACGGTTCACGTAGAGCGTTTGCGTTGCTTAGTTGGAATGATATTTGCAACCAAAAGATCAACAGAGGACTAGGGCTGAGAGATATTAAAAAAATTCAATTTGGCTTTGTTATCCAAATGGGGCTGGCGGGAGGTATTAGGGAGCACGGGGCTTTGGGCTGAAATCACAAACCTGATTTATCAGACGCCACGGCTTTTACTTGCGAATATTGAGACAAATAGAGACCAAGAGCTATCATAATTACGATACTTTTTTAGGGTTTCTATTGATTTTAATGTGCAAAGGGGAGACCGAACTCTTTTCTGGGAAGTGACATGGAACGGATTGAATCCAAAAAATGAATTCCCGCACCTTTATACCTTTTTCGACTCTGACATGATAAGCGTACAACAGGCAGCAAGCAATCTAAGCATCGACCTATTCCGACAACCGTTGTCCGAAATCGCAACTCAACAGTTCGATAAATTGAATAGCTTGATGGTGAACCTACCATTATCAGACCGTAATGACGTTATTAAGTGGAGGTGGACGAAAGACGGCAATTTCTCGACAAAAATGGCATTTAATTTGCCAACTTTTTCAGGAATCAAAGACTGTGAAATTTATGCGGTTTGGAAGGCAAAAACGACACCAAAACTGAGATTCTTTGGATGGAAATTATTGCGTAATGCTTTGCCGACCTTAGATGTTTTGCAAAAGAAAGGATGTATAATAGCAAATGTGTGTATTCTCTGTTGCCGGGCCGAAGAATCCATTCAACATCTTTTCACGGACTGTACATTCATTGCGTCGGTGTGTGGGGCGGACAGTACTGGTACCGTCGGTACACTAAGGAGTTTACGTGATGTGGTACGTACGAAGCGCAGAGAAAATGAACTTGAGATTACCCTAACTGTATTTTTCTCGATGTGGAGGGAAAGGTGCAGTCGGACATTTCGGGATTATGTGGAGATGCCACAACGGGTGTTACAAAAAGCAATTGAAGATATGGAACACTACCGTTGGGCGAGAGAGGAGGCTGCATGATAGAGCAACAAACGGAATAGGGATTTATGAAGCTACTGAATGAACTTAATGTTGGATCTTCTTAAGTGTTGTTCTAATTTTTTCTGCTGTTGCATTTTTCTTTCTTATTTCATTCATTTTTTTGTAATTATCTAGGTTTAGGGACTGCCTTGGTCCAACTTTTTCTTTGTTTTCTAGTTATTTTTTTCTTTTTCTTATTTCGAACTCGATCCGAAGATGGTTGCAATTGTAACTTGATTTGATTAATGGAGTTTGCGCGCACAACATAAGAGTGTGCCGCATTTAAAAAAAAAAAAATTACCTCACCTCCATATATTTATATATGTCAAGAACAATCTAGAATAGTATGGATTTTTATCTTTTCTTGAATTTCGAATACTATTATGTTTGTATTTTCTCTCTCTTATTTCTATGTAATATGAAAGAGATTGCTCTCCTTATAAATAGAGCCTTATAATGTAAAGAAGAGATACAACAAATTGAATAAAAGAATACTATTTCCATTTCCACTCTTTGTTTCTTATTTGAATTATTTTATAATATGTTATCAGTACGAGACTCTACCAAAATATATTTCAAGTTTTAAAGTACGTAACTAAATTCCGCTTCAAAGCTACAACTTATAATTATTATTTCCTTATACAAAGATTATTTTTCTTCAGGTTCTTGCTCGAATTTTTATTTTTGATGAAACTCGTTGCTATTGATGCAACCTCTTTTAAAGTTATAAATTAAATTTTTTTATTGCACCTGAAGTTGCATGTTAATTTTTGCTACTACACCTAAAGTTGCAGAATAATTTTTCTTGTTGCACCTGAAGTTGCAGACTAATTATTGTTACTGCACTAGAAGTTGCAGATTTTATTTTATTTACGCACCTAAAGTTGCAATATTACTTTTCCTTTTAAATACACCTGAAGTGACAAGATTGTTCGTTTTAATGAATGCACCTAAAGTTGCAATATTATAAATCAGTAAATATAATTATCAATCTCGAAGATTAATTCTCAGCAAACAATTTGAGAAAAGAAGGATTTACGTTGAAGAAAAGGAACATTCATTAACTTTTGCTCTTGAAGTAGCAATAAAGGAAGATAATTTCCCAATATATTCAAACAATAATATCATGTCTTATTGTAAATAAGAAAAATAATGAGTTGAAAAAAAAAGAGGATGAAAATTACATCATATATATCTAACTCGTTGTACTTCCAGAAATAAATGTTGAAATTGATGGCATAATCATGACTAACGTTAAAGACAAGAAAATCATAAAAGAAAATGAGATGATGCAACAAGATAATAATTTGTAAATAATTCTGAAATATATATACTTTCGATGTTGCATGAAAGAACGTTCATTAAGTACCAATTGTACACCAAAAGATTTTGTTGAATTTGATGGTCTCTTTAAAAGAGAGAAAATATGATCAATTATGATGACATTACAAACTTGTTTGGCAGATTAATAAATGAAATTTGACATTTTTAATTGTGGAATCCAAAATGGATGCTTAAAACATGTCCAACAGACATTTTAACAACTTACATAATATTTGCAAAATATTTCTCTAATTTGACAAAAATGAAAATAAATGTTAACACAACATTTGTATTATTGAAGATTCCGGAAGAGTCATCATTTTGTTGCCTATAGAAAATTTTTATAATATATGATGCTCCAAAATTAAAATAAAATAAAATCATGAATCTTGTCCCACTTATTACATGTCTTTCACTGAAGTGAATAGTACCACATATGAGAAACTAACTCGGCAACATAATGGTTGTAATAAGAAAATCGCATAATAAAAGACAAATAGCTCAAATAAATAATTTTTGAAGAATTTACAAGCTCATGGTTTATATGTGGTAGTAAAAGATTTTGTATATACTTGTCGTATGCCATATAATCTTGTGGATCTTTATAAATATATCATAAATGAAAAGAGAAAAATAAACATATCAATTTTATCTACCACAATAATGAAAATGTCGACCGCCAATAATAACGATATCATGAGCTAGATCTAAAGATACACGAACAAGAATGACGTAAAGAAAGAATGTTTTTTTCGTTTCGTTTCATTTTATTTTATATTATTATCATTATCATTATCAATATTTTCCTTTCTTTCTAATTATGAATCAACATTTGTTTGTAGAAAGAAAGAATAGAAATGACTATGAATGAGCCAAATATTTTTGCAATTCGGAAAATATTACATAACATAAATATATAATAGAAACACTTACAATTTTTTCTATTGATTTACTATATTAAATAATATTAATTAGTAAATCAGAAGTTTACTAATTTAAACTTATTTATGTTTATTATCATGTCATGTGGCCAAAGCATTCTTAGAATGTATTCATTATGATATGCATGAAACTATACTGAAAAAAAAATTCATTTCTATTGTAATGAACAAAATTTGTGGACCTGAAGATCCACCATGCGGACAATCTCAATACAATATTTTGGAGACAATAAAGAAATATATATTGTATATATTGAAATAAAATATATATTAAAAAAAAAATCTTTGTCCACTAGCTTGTATAATGCAATGAACCAGAAGTTCATCAACTCAAATGAAAATTTGTATGCTACAATAATGAACCAGAGTTCATTAATTGGAATGCAAAAGCTCATGCTACAAAATGAACCGGAAGTTCACTAATTTAAACAGCAACGCTCACACTATAAAATTAAAGAGAAATTTATAATTTAGCATGACAATTTAGATTATGTTGTAGCATTGGTCATATTGGTGTCAAATATCATTATTCCCCTCATCATAAGTCAAGAATGGTACAGCTAAAGTCTAGCATTGTTAGAATAATTAGCTATGTGATATACGTGCCAGTAGCACCATATAAATACACCAATATAGATTCTAAAATAATGTTGGCAATATGTGTCGAATTTGAAACAACCCCAGTAACTTGATATTTTGAATCATTGACATGAAACGTATTCACAACATGATATGTTGATTCTTAATTTGACGAGGCAAATTTGTTTAAGAGGAGACCAAAAATACATGAAACATTTTGACTCATTTCGACTCATGATCCAATATATATGATTCAGAAGATCAAAAGATAGTTTATTTGAAAAAAAATATACAGAAGATCAATTGCCATATTCACATGTTGATATGAGTCATGTATATATGCTAACAATCTCCCATGTTAGATTGATATCCCAAAAGGTTCATCAATTACATTTATAGAAAATGAGTCATAGACTCATAAGTATGCCTGAAGCATGGTAGACCATTCTGAATTTACAGATGAAAATCTCAGAAGAAGAAAATTAGCGAATAATCAAATTAATGTTGTGAAACAATTATTTAATATAATAACTCGTGCAAGTCCCGAAGAACTTCATGGTCTTAAGAGAAAACAAATGCCAGCATTAGGGGGAGAAATATATAAGCTAGAAATACTATAAATGACATATAACGAATCATCAATTTATCAATTAGAAATATAAAAATTCCGAGGAAGAAGAAATAGCATGATAAGAAAATTGACATCATTGCAAATTTTAATAAATTAATCACCCTGAAGATGATAGTAAAAATAAAAGAGTAGGAGACATAAGTGAGCAAATAGCCTTTGAAAATGTTCAGGTACTTGACAACATTGAAAATGTTGAAAATGATGAGTTCTCAATAAATTTTGTCTTTACTAGAAAAAGGATGGAACCGAAATAAAATCATGATTAAGCTGAAACTTGCAATGCAATTGCAGTTAATGTAATAAATGAAAATGAGGATCTAGAACTAAAATTTAATGTATAATGTCGACAGATAGAAAATTGGCCATAATAATAAAGATGTGATTAAAGCATCATGATATTCACTAGTGAAATATAAATATAGTTACTTATAGTACAAATAACCAGTGTTGTACGATGATAAACCTGTAAGAGGTTTCCGTAAGAAAAATTAATGAGAAAATTGAAGTTATGGGATTCAATGAGAAAATAAAATTTGAGATCATGAAGGACTTGAAATGCTTCTCATTTACGTTGTTGCAAGTAAACTATCTGGTTGTATTGTATTAATGAATCCCTGAAGGATTTAGAATACCTGAAGCATATGATTCAAGCTCTCGAGAGGTATATCCTATTAAATTACAAAGATTTTTGTACGGATTAATCTAATCTGGTGTCATGAGATAACAATTGATATAAAATATTCGTTGAATGAATGTTATGTAATTAATTAAAGTTCATATTATATAAGAAAGATATTTTTTTGTTTTTTGACATGTTATATATGTTGGATCATTAATCCAACGTTGGACTTATATGTATAATATTTGTGTATAATATTACTGTCAAATATACTTATAATAAAGTGATCAAGTTTAGTTAATTATACTAAGTATTAATGTGTCAAATTAGGGTGTGGCCTTTGATGTGTAGAATTGTGGGTGGTGTGTTTCTATTTTTATGATGGGCGAAATGGAAAAGTCCACATTAGGAGCCAAATGGTGTCTCTTCATGAAAGGGTGCTTATTTGGATATATAAGCAATTTGGTCCCCAATACACATGAACTAAGTCATTCTCTCATCTGCCCCATTAAGAAGAGAGAGGGAGAGACCAAAAGAGAAAAGAAAACAAAGGAATCTCAATTGGCGTTCATGAAGTATTTAGAAGACCCTATTTGCATATTTCGGTGTCCTTCATTCGAAATAAATTGATAAGGCTTCATCTTCTAATTCGGTATTTAAGCAAGGACTAGAGGTACGCTTCCGCTATGATTTTATGGTTTGATTCACATAGTTTCGATCCGGGTTTCTTGGCGGTACCGGACGGTATCGCCCAGACAATATATCGATGACTCAAATCTAATGGAACTCCTGAAGACCTCCAAAAGATATAAACTTATTTAAAAGAATTTGAGATGAAAGTTCTTGAACATAAAAAATACTGTCTTGATTTATAAATAGAATATTTCCCTGGAGGAATTTTTGTTTCAAAATTCAGTTGTTTAGAAAAATACTAAAACAATATAATGTAAAGAAATTGCATTTATTAGAATCATCAATGATGAGTTAGTTCCTCCTTACACATAAATTCAATGACGTTTCGAGCAAATAGTTCAAAGATTGGACTTTGCATCATAGTGATAATTACATATATGAGGGGGAGGAATAATACACAGTATACTCTTTTTTTTTTCTATGGTTTTTGTCCCAACGGGTTTTTCCTAATATGATTTTTAATGAGAAAGTTTTTTATGCGTATCCAACAAAAGAATAGTATATTTTTTTTAATGATATAACAATTTATTTGAGTTATTGTTCAAGAGAAGAAGAAATAATACGCGTTGTACTCTTTTTTACCTTACTATGGTTTTCATCCTATCGGGGTTTTCTTAGCAAGGTTTTTAATGAAACAACTCTAAATATGTATGAAATATGGATATCTAAGGGAGTGTTATGAATAATTTAATATGGATATCCATTTCATTCTTGAACTTCTAAATACATCACCTCCATATATCCATATATTGGTATGTCAAGAACAATCTAGAATAGTATGGATTTCAATCTTTTCTTGAAATTTGAATACTAGTATGTTTGTATTACTCTCTCTTATTTCTATGTAATATGAAAATGATTGATCTCCCTATAAATAGAGCCTTACAATGTAAAGAAAAGATACAACATTTTTAATAAAAGAATACTATTTTCATTTCCACTCTTTGTTTCTCTCTTTTATTTGAGTAATTTTATAACATCAATAAAGATGCATGTACCTTAAAATTAGACGTGGTGGTACTATAAGTAGGGTTGCAAGCATAACGAAACAAGAGTCTGTAAGTAGGGTTAACAAACTGTTTATATATGTGACTGACTGTTAAATATACACTCTATCCAACATCCAACATTAGTTTCATGTCTACTCTGATGCCGACTGGGCCGGATGTCCCGATGACCGGCGCTCCACTACTGATTTTTGACACAAAAGGCAAGACATAATAAGAAAAATATTTTTTTACGTGAAAACCCTAAAGAGGATAAAAAACATAGCCGTCCGTACTCAACACTTTCTTATACTTGAAGGAAAGAGAAATACAATATAATTATTTTTCTCATTTGTGATACAACTATTCAAAATAATATATATACCCGATTAGAAGAGAACATGTGAAAGTCCATGATTTCAACCTATGTTTTATGCATGTTTCAATCTGTGGGGTAAAATAACAGAACTACCCTTGGTTTATAAGCACAAGATTTTTTGCTGGGGGTGCTTTGGTAATTTCACCGAAAGAGATTTATTTCTAGTGATGAAATGACAATATTGCCCCCAATATTTTAGCCGGTTTCGAACCATGGACCTCAGGAAACCAACATGATTTTTGTGATATATTTCAACTAAATAAATATAAATCATTTTATTAAACAGGACACATGTCAACTTAAACATCCTTGTATATGTGATTTTTGTTATATTTAAAAATTTAGGTAACTTAAACTATAATAAATAACCCATAATTAAAAAATATTCTAAAAAGACAAGCTATTTATTTCATCTGATATACAATTTAATAACTTGATCAAGCATACTAGACAAGATTTGATTTAATAATTTTTTATTTACAGTAGGAAACAAAATTATTTTCAATATAGATAATGTAAGGGTTTATTTGAATATTTCATAACTGTCTGGGGGATTTGAATCATTTTTCAAATTTTTGGTAGAAAGATCATATTTGTCGTCTCATGCAATTTGGTATCCATAATAAGCAGTGCTAAATTTAGGGAGAAAATTGGATGGAACTGTATTTGAAATCCAGCAAATACTAACGTGCCACATCTCTTCATATGCCAACGTGTCTTATTTTGAGTAGCTGAAACATATACACCAGGTTTATATCAATAATTTTGTGGGAGAAAAATTGGTTGGTGATACGAAGTTTATGGTACAGGATCAAAACATCAAAAAGAATCCAGTAAAATTGACTTAATTTTAAACTTTTGAGAGAAAAGAAAGAGCAAAGAAACAAGAACAAAAGGATAAAAAAAATGGGGATTTCCCAAGGAAAGCTTAGAAATAATCCTGTAAGTTTTTTTATTTTTATTTGTACTTTTTGTTTTGAGTTGATTTTTTTTAGTTTTGATTTTGATCTTTGAATTTTATTTGATTTTTTTATAGTTAAAATAATAGACAAGAATGTTTCTTGTTTAACAATTTGATTGGATTTTGATGATTTATGTTATACATTTGGTTCTTTTGGTTGTGATTTCAAGATTAAATCCTTTTCTTTGAAATGCAATGATCAAATTTTGACATTATATTTAATTACAATTAAAAAAAATATTCTGTTGATCTTCCTATCAAATATCAAATGAACAAGTATCTTAGTTCATTTATATTTTTTAAAGCAAATGAACATACATTTTCATAATAATTTTATTAATCATTATAAAATTTTGATAATAATTTTTATTTATTAGTTGAATTTTTTTTGTCTTGAATATTTTACTTCCAACTTCTAATTAAAACTTGTGTTCATTTTCTGTATAAAATTTCTTTCATTATGCATTCTTTTCTTTCTTTTTATTCGATAAATTGGAGTAGGTTAAAAAACATAAATCCATGCAGATTTTGATTTTGTTTTTTTAATTGTATTAACATATTTTATTTTTGTTGTTGAAGTGGGAAGATGTTTTGAGCATTGGTCTACCAGTTGATGATAAAATCAATAAGGTAATTTATCGAGTTATTATGTTAATTTGTTATTCTATAGATTTTTTTTAGATAAATAATGAAAATATAATGATTTATGATTGGAATTGAATCCAGCGGTGGTGGCTTCCCCCAGCTCCAAACAAACGAAGCAGTTATTTCAAGGTAATTATTTCCCCTATCCAAAAAAAGACTACAGCTTTAAGGGCTTGTTTGGATGTGTATTTTTTTCTAGTATAGTAGTATTAGTATATTGTAAAATTTAAGTCTGTATTTGAATTTAAACATTGTAGGGGGTCTATTGTGTAAAAGTTGTATTGACAAATTGACTTGACAGGTGAAAAGAGGAGTTGGGTCTAGGAGGACCAGGCGCACTGTGTTACACTCACACTCACACTCACACTCTACCGACGCCACTCTTCTCAGCTCACCGGCGCCTTCTTCTTCTCATGATCACCCTCCATTACCTTCTCCTCCTTCGAATCCGCCTCCGCCTTCTTCGAATCCTCCAGCTGCAACTCCAAATCGGCCTTCTCCTTCCAATCCACCTCCATCTCCGACTTCTCCTTCCAATCCACCTCCAAATGAAGCATATGAAGTTCCGACCTCTCCTCCTCCCCAGCCTGCTTCGTTCTCATATGCAGTGCCAGATCCGACCCCTCCTCCGCCTCAGCAGGCTTCTGCTCCATCTCCTCCGCCTCCGCCTCCTCCTCCCTCTCAATGGCCGGCCTCCTCCAGTGAAGATAAGGTATGGCCTCATTATACTGAATTGGGTGCTATATTGTTGATTTGATCTGATTTGTGCCTTTATGCATTTCTGAAATGATTGTGTTCTGGAATTTTTTTTCCTACTTCGATCATGCTGTTGTTTCTGGACCAAATTGAATTAGATGCTCAAATTTGATATTGGTGAAGTTAGGAATTAGATGCTCAAATTTGATATTGGTGAAATTAGGATAACACGAAAGCATCACTAAGAAAAGTAATGTTTGTTTATACATACATTAGAGCACTATAGGGTGTTCAAATTCAGTGTTCGGTACCGTAAACCTGAGTCATTATATTCCCCCAACCCTCATATAGTAATATTGCTTATGTATGATTTTATTTTGATATTTTTCTCTTCTTTTGCACAGTTTATGGAGGCGCCTATATATGGAGAGGAGGAGAATGAGTCTCAATTAGAGGAGCCAGAAGAGCTGCGTGTATCGTTGCCGGTTTCTCCCCATCAGTTTCTGCATGATGACTCTTCTGCTCCTCGGAGCTCCTCCGAGACTTACAGGGAAATGGAGGCCCAAGAGGAGGAGTATATGAATAATGTGGAAATTACTCAGGTTGAAGAGGAGGCCGAAGAAGAGCGGGTGAGAGAAGAGGCAGATGTTAATAGTGTCAAAGAGGAGGCCGAAGAAGAGCAGGTGAAGTTTGGCTCTCAGTCGGCTGTTTCGGTGCCGGTTTCACCCCCTCAGTTATTGCATACTGAAATCGCGGACTTGTCTGCTCCACCGAGCTCCTCCGAGACTCACAGTGAAATCGCTGACATCGAGTGGGACCAAGAGGGGGAGATGGAAGAAGAGCAGGAACCGAAGGAGGATGAGCAATTTGAGGTGGGTGAGGACTTAACGGACGGTTCTCTGCAGGAGATGATCTCTCACAAACACGGATCTGCCCTGCACAGCTCTGCCGAGACTTCTCAAACGTGGCTCACAGAGGATGAAGATTTGGTATTGAAACATTTCAAAAAAGAATGATTTTGTTATTTCATTGCATGATGTAATTTTATATAACTTCTCTCTTTTGATAGCTTTTTCTCTTCTTTTCTTTTGTGTGTTGTACAACAATCAGATTGTGGAGGCGTCTACTGAAGTTGGGCTAGAGGATTTGAATAGTGACTTTTCTGCTCCACCGAGCTCCTCCGAGACTTACAGTGAATTCGCGGACACGGAGGATTTGAACAGTGAATTTCATATGAATAATGTGGAAGTTTCTCAGGAGGACGCGGAAGAAGAGCTCGTCAAAGAACAGAAGGAGGATTTGACAGACGGTTATGTAAAGGATGTTGCTGGAATCTTTGAGGTAAACAAATTGATTTTGTTATTTCATTTCATTATTTAGGTTTATATAACTTCTCTCGTTTGATAGCTTTTTTTTCCTTTCTTTTGTGTGTTGTACAACAATCAGATTGTGGAGGCGCCTACTGAAGTTGGGTTAGAGGATTTTAACAGTGATGATAATTCAGAAGAGGAGGCGGTCCGTGGTCCAATTCCGAGGCTTGGCTTGCCATCTGTTTTTGTTACTGAAGATGAAGAGGAGGCGGAAGAAGAGGTTATGAAGGAACAAGAAGATGATGAATTTGTGGAGTGGAAAGACATAATTCAAGGCGCATCAGTACCTCAGGGTATCGGAAAGGTATATATTAAACCATAAAACCTCTGAAAATTAATCTTGAAATCTTTGATCAATGTTCGTAATTAATAGTTTTAATTATCATTTTAAAGGATGAGCTTTTAAAGAAGATGAACGACGTTCTGAGAAGGAACATAGTTGACTTTAACAAAAGCTCATGTACAGAGGTGCTTCTGCTTGCATTTTTTATTTCTTTTAATTATTTTATTATTATAGACTAATTTCTGATCTTACAAATTTATGTGCAGAAATTCGTTATAGTGCCTTATGAGAGTTATGAGTTTATTGATCCTAGTTCTGAACCGCTGCTCGGCATCAAACTTGACTTAGTAAGTAATGATTTATATTATGGTTTGTAGAAATTTATATTAATTAATTATATTTTGTGGTTCACCAATTTTGTAGGAAGATCTTAAAGCGCTCCACACGATTGATCTGATAAATAAAGCTATGGATCCATGTCTTCAAATGTCTAAGGTAAATAATTCTCTTAATATGTATTAAGCTCAGTCTCCACCACCGCCATTATATGAGTTAAATAATCAAATTTATTTTTTCTTGGATTGGCAGGTGAGGCAGGAAATAACGCATGAAAGCGGTACGAATACTGGTACTGTTCAACTCGACACTGGTTCCGATTCCCTTCTTATAAGGAACTTGGATTTGGTAAGTGGGTAGAATATATTAGATACTTAATACTTGTAAGTAATACTAATAGTTTAAGCAGATTACTTAATTATATTTTGTGGGTGCCTTAAATATTTAGGATATTAAATCTAGTTTTAACTTAATATCCTAAATATTTAAGGCACCCACAAAAGTTTTAAGTACTAAACCTAAACCTAAAGAGGTGAACTGGTCCTACACAAATGGGATGAGAAGCACTTAGATTGGGTACCAGCAGATAATTGTAGAAAAATCAAATAATCCTGTAAATTAATTAATATTGTAAAAAACAAGTATAATGCAAAAATTAGCTCCATTAGTTATACTTCTTAGATTGAGTATTTATGTTTCCATATTTAACAATAAATCAAATATTTGTATACATAGTTCCGTAAATTACTAAATTAAGTATTTATGCATACATATTTTAATCGTAGTTTGTTCAACTTTATCATTATTGGTTCCAGAACACCGTTGTTTTGATTCTTTGAATCATTCTATTCCATCAGCCCTCATTTAATAACAAAACATTACTTATGATAAGATTTTGTTCATTTAAATTCTGTCCAATCAGGTACTGATTTTTTATTTATTTATTCCGGCCTTTGAGAGGTCGGAAATGTTATTTGTGGAATTGTTTTGTAAACTTGGTAATTAGAAAGAGACATGCAAAAGATATAGAAGTTAAATATTTGAATTTTTTGAAATGGCAGGTCGAAGAAGAGGATGTGGAAGAACGGGATGATGATGAGGTGGCCCAGGAGGGAGCGCTTAATCAGGCTGACAGAAACGAAGAGGAGGTGGCGGTTCTTAAATTCGACTTCTCAGTTGAAACCGGTACCGGTATGTTGCCGCCACCGCCACCATCTCCACCGCCTCTCCCTCTCACCGCATCTCCACCACCTCCACCGCTGCCGCCGCCTTCTCAAGTGGTATGCATCTTTTCTTTTGTTTAATTTGGTTTCGATGTACTGAATTGTAATTCTGGACAATATATAACTATTAACCTAAAATTTGAATTATTTAAATCAAACGGGATATTTTTTTTCTCAGAAATTCTTAAATTTTCTGAATTGGCAGATGAGTGTCTCTGTTGAAACTGGTAGTTATACTGCCAGTATTCCTCTACCTGTCATCCGATCTCCACCACCACCACCATCTCCGCCTCTCAATCCATCACCACCACCATCGCCAGAGCATGTCAAAGAAGGGGATAAAGAGGGCCAGAATAGTATTAATAAAAACAAAGAGGAGGCAGTTCAGCATGTCAAAGAACGAGTGGTATGCACTTTTCTTTTCTTTAATTTGGTTTTGATATATTATCTGAATTGTAATTCTGGACGATTTTAATTATTAACCTAAAATTTAGCTAATTCTAATCAAATAGTTTTCATTTTGCAGACTCATGATATGGAAAGGAGAACTAATCAGGAAGCTCTTCTATGCCGGAAAGCAGCCTTCGCAAAATCTTTCAATGAGTATGTCTTCAATTTTAGGCTTTTTTTGTACATTTTGTGAACCTGTTCTTATTTATATTGAAGGGTTGTTGCTGTTATTTTCAGGTCTGGGTCGAGCAAGGACGCCACTGCTTCGAGAGTTCAAACAACTCAACAGGTAAATGAGACTAAGGCTTTGATTCTTTATATTATTTCAATCATTATAAATATTTTAAAATGTAAATGTTTGCTAGGTTGATGCCGTAAAGCCAGCTCATGCTCGGCAGCATCCTCCTGCTCGGGCAACGTTCTCTCGTGCTTCTTCAGCCTCCAGCTCGGGTACATGCCCCTATTCCGCAACCGGCTCCACCTCTTCTTCAGCCTCGAGTTTGGGCTCCTGCTCCGCACGAGGCTCCAACTCGTCTTCAGCCTCGGGTTCAGGCTCCTGCTCCGCACGAGGCTCCAACTCGTCTTCAGCCTCGAGTTCGGGCTAAGGCTATTGAAGAACTGGGTGCACAAGAACAGGTTTGCCTCCTCACCATTTTGATAAAATTTGGTTAATGTGTGGTTGTGTATTTTGACAAAATCTGGAATACGTTTTCAAGCGTATTTGTAAGCTTAGTGTGCCATAATGGGAGTCTCAATCATTTGATTGAATTGGATAGGACAAGAATAACATTAACTTCGGATGTTTTTTGTTTTTAGAAAGCAGAGGATACAAAAGATGAGGTGCTGAGCTTGTCTTTTCCTCTTTTTTATTTATTTATTTATTTTTAATTATTTTGTTCTTGTGTAACTTAACAATTTGCAGGTGAGACGGGACATTTTATTAGAGACTGGTACGACTAGTACCAGTGCGGTCCCTCTTCCTCCACATGAAGACGGGGCAGAAAATCCAAATCTGAAGAAAGCAGGCGAGAAAAAAGAGGGTGCAGAAGAGCAAGACACAAAGATTTTGGTGGATAAAGATAGAGCTGCGATCGTGATTCAGGTATTCTTCCCTGTTTAAAATGTTGATCTAATGTGATTTTGCTTTCTTGTATTAAATTTTAATGAATCGAATTTGTCTTTTTCCCTTCAGAAAATTTTTAAGGGTGGAAGAGCTCGTAAAGCTCATAGAGCTATTCTGCATGGAAAGAGGGTCATTCAGGGAGATGCGTCTGCATCTGCACTACAGAAGGTATTCTGGATTCCACATATAATTTCCTTTATTTATATTACAGATATGCATTAATGAAAGATTGCTGAATGTAATAAATGCCAATTTAGAGAGCCTCTTGTTTGTTTTTTTTATTTTTTTTCTTAACTTGTACTCCTTAACAATTGGCAGGTCAGCGGGGACAAGAAACCGGAGACTGGTACGGCTAGTCATAGTCGTACCAGTGCGGCCCCGCTTCATGGAGATGAAGAAGGGGACTTCATGGATGGAAGACGCCGCTTGTTTGGTGAGTAGAGTTAATGAAATTCTGTTTCATGTTGTGGTTGCAAAGAAAAAGCTCCTGTTAATGAAATTCGCTGATGTTTTGTGCAGGCACAGCCTCATCAGGCATGTTTGGACGGCAGACAGGCGGTGATCTTGGCCCGGCTCGAGGTGGCGCTCCTGTTCGCTCTCCATCTCCTGCACTGCCACCGGCTGCTCGAGCCTCCCTTTGGTCCCCGCTGATTTGCTCTCCCTCTTCCTCTCATGCTTGGGCGGCGGAAGTTTCTTCTCCTCCTGCAGCTGCTCGGGCCTTGCCACCACCACGCGCTTCCCCTCCACCTCCTCTCCTTCCCGCTCCAGCTCCAGCTCCTCTCCTTCCCGCTCCAGCTCCAGCTCCGGCTCCAGCTCCAGCTCAAGGTATCATAATAAGCATATTCAATTCCTTCTTTTTACTTATACCTTTTACTTTCTACTATGCACTTCTTTATCTTCTAAATTTTCATTTCTTTTTCCTCTCATTTGTTGCTACAGGGGGCGCACCTGGGCCCCACCGCATCCATGTCGCCAACCTGCCATGGGGCTGGAGGACCCCAGACCTATACCGTGTCTTTGGAGGCTATAATATCACAAAAGCCGTGGTTTGCTCTCTCTAACCCTCCCCCCCTCTCTGATGAACTATAAATTATGTTGAGCGATTTTAATTAATTTTCTTTTATAGGTGAAATGGGATAAAAGAAGCTGCCGCTCCATGGGGTTTGGGTTCTTCACCGTTGCTGGAGAGGAACTGATGTACAGGTGCATTGGGGAGATGAACGGCCGCCGCATCGACGGCCGTGCTATCTCCGTCGCACAGTCAACTCGTCCCTAGAACGGTATAACTATGTCTCCATATTATTCGTAGTATTAATGTGCCGGTCTTTATTGAAATTAGTACTGTACAATAATTTTGGTCGGGTTTATAGCCTGTTGTTACACGTGTCCTTCAAGAGAAATGGATAAATAATATTTTTAACATCCTTTTACGATTATGAGGCCTATCATAGTGGTTAGACTTTGGGTATATGTCTGAGATGACTCTTTTAAGTTCAATCCTGTTTGTAACCATTTTGCAGTGTTTTATTTTTATTTCTAATCATTTAACTTAACATAAGCACTCAATCTGAATTTGCCAAAAGAGGGATTAAGATACATTTTGTGATAAGTACAAGATATATATTGGTTTTATATGTAACAACAAAATGATTCTTCTGGAAAGAAATTATCATTTATTTTCATGAAAGTACCATCAGCATAGATATAATTTTAACAAGTATTGTTGTGATATATTGACTTGATTGTTATTATGAAATTTATTAAATTACTTACAAAGACATATCTTGAAGGGATTACTATAAATTAATATTTTTAATTAATGTTTCTAGATATAAATGCAAGGCAGCATGGAAGCAGGGAAAGGAGCTTAAACTGATAATTTATGAAGATTATTTCTTTATTAATTTCATATTATTATTTGAATTAAAAAATGTTGGATGTTAAATGCTTATTTCTTTTTCTGCTTTGTTATTGTTTTGATTGTTTCAATTGCTTGCTGGATGTCGAATGTCGACAAAATGTTGGATGCTTATTTTTTTTTTCTTTTTGTTTAAATGTTTGCAATTGGCAAAATGTTGGGTGTTGGATGTTGGTTTATGTGGATAAAATGTTGGATGTTTATTTTCGTCTTTTTTGCTATTGTTTTTGCTGCTGCTAATTAAGTGTTTATTGCAACTTAATATTAATTATTATTTCGGTGACATGTATGTTTTTTTTAAATTAGTCGGATTTATAACAAATATTACATTCTCAATTTAATTCAAGTAGCAAAAGTGTCATTTTAGATTGGTTTTTCCTGTAAGAAGTAATAGTTTTTTCTTGTCGATATCACTGCCCTAAGTGCTAATTTATCTTTGGAACTAGTTTAAAAAAATTTTGAATTATGTGAAACTAATTTTTATCTTTATTATTGACTGAACTAGTTTTTCATATTTTTGAATTATGTGAAATGAGTATGAATCTTTTTTTTTTACTTTTGACTGTTGTGTTGTTTTTCTCACTTGTGGGCAACATATGGTTTGTATGTTATTTAACTACTGTTACAAAAAATAATATAATAAAACTTTATAATTGACATTCTTAATATAGTATAATAATTATATTTTAGATATAAGTCAACTGTTATAAATAAGGACAATACAAGATATATATAATTTCAACGTTTTGAATATTTGTAAAAAAAAACTCAAATAAATGTGTAATCCCCAACCAAGTTATTATATTTGATTTTAGTTGTATGAAAAAATGTGTAAGATATATGCAAAAAATAGATTTGATATGTTTTGTTAGTAATGGACATGTTAATCAAACCAGTACAGTACAACATGTCTCATGTAAATCCGATGGACTACAATATATCTCATGTAATGAATTTGTGTACAAGACGTTCTATACAAATTAATGTGATGGGGACTACATGAA
The DNA here is from genome assembly GCA_024447665.1 of Juncus inflexus. Classification (NCBI taxonomy): domain Eukaryota; kingdom Viridiplantae; phylum Streptophyta; class Magnoliopsida; order Poales; family Juncaceae; genus Juncus; species Juncus inflexus. The sequence goes on along the minus strand of JAJHPC010000016.1, from coordinate 2,260,588 downwards.
AATCACACTAGTATATAATTTGTATGTTATTTAACTTTTGTATGGACTATATGAAAAGAGTTCTTCTACTAGGACTCATATATGCCCCCGAACCCCATCGATGTCGTAACCCACCAGTCAGAAAAAAAAGCCCAGACGGTATAGGGGTTTCCGGTTTATTATTATTTTTTTTTGGACAGCAGTACAGTACGGTAAGTGTAAGTTCAGGGTGAACTGGTTATCGAGGAAGAATAATCATAGCTTTTTTCCAGTCCTGCAGAAAATCGAAGGTGCAAAAGTTGCATTGATTTTTACCAGATTTTTCCTATCCTGGCAAATGTCAACTCGTTACGAATTAATACAATTTGAATTAAACAGTAGTATTCGAATTTTGAAATTGTTTGGGCGCTGAAAATTTTTGGGGGGAACTCGAATTTCATCAGCGCATAAATAGTGGCCACAACCCCCCCAGATTTCTCCTTAAATTCTACGAGCCAAAAAAAAAAATTCTGTTACTGGTTGTAAGCAGGCTCTGTAAACACAAATTCCGGATCTAGCTCTGCAAGGTTAAAGATTAAAGCATTGCATTGTATTTTTCCATGATATTGTTGGTTAGTCACCATATTGAGTCCTATTTTCACATTAGCGAGTGTATGTACGTGCATTTTTTTTAATTTCGGGAGAACAATCGCGTAGTATATTTATTTTTGGACTGCCTTCGATGTTGGTACTTACCATTTTATGTAAGGAGTGATTTTATTTTTCAATTGCGAAATAAAAAAGTTGTTAAACTGTTTATTTGGCAAGTAATTTTTTTTGCTGGGTGCGTTCCACATAATGTCCTACTTACCAGTATGCATCGTATGTAAAGTATGCAGTTTTCAATTGACAAACAAGGTTCTTGATCTTTGTAATATTGAACTGTATCTTTTGTAATTACCATTCTATGTCAAAATTGCCAGTATGTACTGGATCTGAAATCGAAGTTTATTCAATTACCAATTCTAATACGTTGATGTTTTCGTTTTCATGACAAATGTAACACAGGCTGCCGGCAAGGGTTTTCGCTAGTCCATCTGATGAAACAGGAAGTCAAGAGATCGAGTATGAACGGGGCACCTACGTGCAGATGAAGGACCCTGTCCCTCTCGAGTTCAACATCTGCAACATCATAACTCATGTTGCAAAGCAGACGAGCACTCTCATAATGGAGTTCTGGCACCGCCGTGGTAGTTACAAGGCACGTCCGCGAGAAGTTTGTAGTTGATGAGGTAAAGACAAGTATAGAGGGGGTGTGGGTACAATTCAAGGCCTGGCGAGTCAATCACAACTCTATGCCATTTATATCCTTAAGAAAAAGGTTTTATTTTTTCCGCGTTCACTATTTTTTATTTTATTTTGGCGTTCACCGACCCTACACAACCCAATCAAAACTGAACTAACCAATTTTCCCACATCAAGGTCTAGTTAGAGGTGTATGACCTCCCCAAGCACCACTACAACTTTGCGAAAGCAAGCGAACTAGTGAGGGGTTTCGGGAGACTTGCGGAGATTGTTCTGATAAAGGTGCAAGAAGATATCTCAACATTGGACGTATTGATCGATTGCCCGGACGTTGACCTTATAGACCGATTCATAGACTACTATTACGATTACTACTACATGAAGAAAGTCACCATATCGGTGGAGTTGGAACTTGATTTCCACGAGTACAAAGAACTGTACGTTGAAGGTGGGAACTATTCGTACAGGGAGGTGCATCAGAAATCCTTTGACGCTTATAAAGCAAGGTTGTTTGATAGGAGGCCGCAGCCTCTGCGCTCTATTATGGAGTACTAGTGGTGATCGGGTGTGCTGTAGTGTAGTCAGTGTGACAGTAGCGGTAAGTGGAGGACTTTTGTATTACTAGGGACTTTTGTGATAGTAGTCAGTGTGATGTTGTGTTAGTAGGGACTTTTGTGTTTTGTGTGCTGGGATAGCATTTGGTGATGTCGGCTTACTTTTGTTTTAATCCACTAATTTGTATTAGCTTTTGTTATCCAGTTTTATACTAGCGGTAAGCAGTATAAAATAATATGATGGAATTAATATGGAAATTTGTTGTATATTTGTGTGTTCTTCACAATAAACTGTGTGGATAGGATGATTTTATACTTTCTTCACAATAAACTGTGTTCTTCACAATAAACTAGTGGTAAGCAGTTTTAGACTTTTTTTTTTTTTTTTTTTAAATTAAGGAGGGCGTGGTAGAGATCTAATTGAAGGATGGAGGAGATGTGTATATTGACTTGAAAATAAGATGGATATTGATAGTAGATGTACATTATCAGATTTAGTTCATAATACTTGATTTGTTTTGGTGGCATATGTAAAGTGTTGTTGCGTAGTTTTTATTCTTCAAAGCAAAAAAAACTAGTCCTTAGCAACAATATAATTACAAGTTATGACCACTTGTGTTGTATATATATAATATATTGTATGGCACCTAAGCTAGAGATGAAAATGAAATGTTGTTTTAATGATATTCCAAATATTGCACCTACGCTACAGATGAATGAAATAATAATGATTAAAGAGTGAATTTTGTTATCGCTAAACAGCCTCTCAAAAGTTTTTCACATTTATACCGTGGCAACAGCCGTGGCAATTTCTAATTGCATAGTAGATGTACATTATCAGATTTAGTTCATAATACTTGATTTGTTTTGGTTGCATATGTAAAGTGTTGTTATATAGTTTTTATTCTTCAAAGTAAAAAATACTAGTCCGTAGCAACAATATAATTACAAGTTATGACCACTTATGTTGTGTATAAAATATTGCGTGATGAAGAAAAAGCATGAATAAATTTATATCAGATGACAGTGGTTACTGACGTTAAATAGTTGTCTACATGGACAAAATCCTTGGATTTGTGTCAAAATGAATGATAAATAAACTTAATTGAACAACGAAACATAATATTTATATAGATTACTCAACATCATAATGTTCACATACATCTGGAAATTCATTTCCATTTTTTTTTCATCTTCCAGCCGATTACCACCAGTTGACCTACATCTGGAAAAAAGAATTCTATTACGACATGCGCATATTAACAATTAATTAAAAATTATTTTTCCTTACGTTAAGAACATGGTACACATATTTGGAACTAAATAATATATTTATTTCGAACATATAATAAACACTAATTTATAACACATTTCCCTTACCAGTATATCGCACATTCTCGCTTACCAGTATGTAGAACATTTTTTTTTATCCCATATAAACACAAAAAAAATGGACATTGCATGCTCCTTAGACATATAATAAACACTAATTTTATCAAAAAAAAAAAATGATTACCCAAATAGATTTGACAATTTTTTTCAAAAAAAAAAAACACACACACAACAAATAGATCGATCAAGCTGATTATACCCAGCACCTAAAATACTCAAATTTAATTAAAACCTCACTTACCGGTACATATCACATATTTCTATCCCACAAAAAACAATAAATGGGCATAGCATGCTGATTACAACAAATAAAAAAAAAACCTGCAGATTATTACAAAAAAAAAAAATGTTATAACAGCATCAGTGTTAAAAACATAGTTATTTGTTTTTTCCGCATTTTTGGGATTAGAAACAACCCTTCCACATGTTTAAAAATGCATCTGAGATAATCAAATTTGTTTTGGATCATGAAAAAAATAAATACCGTCATCATCCATATGAGGAGCTCCATTAAGAGAAAAACAGTACACAAAAGCTAAAGGACCGTGAATGTGTGATGATGTGACAGGCATCCAATCTAGTTTATCTTGTGTTCAGCCATATAACCATAAAAATTCTGTTATTCATTCAATGAACTCATTTTTCAGGGGCCAGAAATTAATATTCAAGGACTTAAATAAAAATTATGAAGGACTTACATAAAATTTCACATTTCTTGGAATAGGCCCCCTGTAGGCCACCCCTTCCCTCCGCCACTATGATGAATTGCAACAGTTAGAAAGCTTGAGCTCCATTCTAGTTCATACATCTATAACTAATCTTAAAACCATCATATGTACAATCACAAACCAAAAGTATATTCCAATATCATAATATAAACAAATCACATTAACAAATTTTTTTCCAAATAATACAGAAGAATTCCTTTCAACACATTGCATACAAGTTCCGCACAACACCGTGTGATTGTGTGATATTTAATCACTGAAGGAATATGATAATACAAGATCATCATGCAACTACTTTGAAACAAAGTTTTTAACATTATGGATCAATTTCAACAGTTAAATTTTTTGATCTCATTCATACGTGGGGATGTAAACGTGTCAATGTTATCCGGCCGACCCATATTCATAAAAAATTATAGTTGCAAATAACGCGCTATAGCTTTGTTATATCACGAAACGCTACGTGTCTACGACAAAACGTTGCAGACTGTAAGTTTTTTTACGCTATATTTTTTTAACTCTAAGTATCATCTTTTGGGTTATAAAAATAAAATATTTTAATTTAAAAACTTATTTGATGAAGAAATAGTATAATTAAGATTTTTTTATTAAAAGTAAACCAAATGATCATTCTTCTTTTACAAAAGAATATATTTTCTATAAATAATACTTAATTATATCATCCGCTACATACTATAACATCCACTATATCGGACGCTGCAGCGTTCAATAAGCGATATGTGCTACAAAAATGATCTAACCGCTGCAAACCGCTAAATGATATTTGCAACCTCACAAAAAATTCATATCCGAATCAAATTATTCATATCCGTCCGGATACGGATACAATTATAGATAGTTTTATTCGGAGCAATGAATTTGGCTCCCGGATAAGGAGACGGATAATATCCGGATTCAGAAAATTTATTATTTTGATAGTATCTGTTTCAGATATTTCATTATATATCGGATACGGATATGGATACAGATATTTATACATATGGATACGGATATTTAATACTTTTGTCATATTTAGACATAGATATTATCCATATCCATTATTAATATTAATATTTTTGTTGTTTTTTCTTAGAAACTCCTGTTATAAATAGCTATATTTCATTAACATTGTCGTCATAAATAATTAAATATTAAAAAAATATGATCATTTTTCATGTTAATATATCCGTTTAACTATGCAAAAAGAATCTGTATTCATATTTATATCCGATAATATCCAGACCGCATTCGTATCCGTATTACATCTGAACTGTATACGAACAACTTACATCAATTATACATCTATTACTAATCTTAGAATTAAAGATGATTAAATTGTTTCTAAACAGCATGATAATTGTTTTTTGTAAAGAGGAGTACGACTCAAAGTCCTGCTTCCAATTCCATTAATCAATAAAAGAACAACATATATGAAAACTTATGGAATTACCAATGTTTTTTTGTTGATAACTTACATGTCAACTTAAGCTGCAACTCAAGTACAAACTTTTTGAAAAACAAAATGAATGTTGATCTCTAACATATACCTATGTTAATGACTTGATAATTATTTATCCATGATCAGTAAAACATAATCATCAGTCAACTAATATACTGGTGTACATTTATAGCTTGTATATAAATATATATTTATATGTATCTGCAAGTATATTTGTCTCCACAAATATCCTATAAATGACCAGGTACGATTTAGAATAGCATTCATAACACTTTATAGTTTTACTATTAAAGTCACGCACTTTGATGACATAAATCTGAATTGCATATTCATGGTCTATTTTAATTATATTAAAATAACCTATACGCACATATTTTATGAAATATCTTAGAATAAATATTATGTTTGTTATTACAATCAATTATCTAGATCACAAACACTTTGGCCTAGGGCATAACACCATCAATCTCCCACTTGCACTAGGCCAAATCAATCAAGTATCTCATACTCATTGATCTATGTGGTATCACATACCAGTTGACCTTACATGATCACCATCATTTAAGGGATTGAATTTTTAAATGGATTATCAAACATTGTCATATGCAAATACTTTGCATAATTTTTATATTCACCATAATCTAAGAAGAATACTTTATTCTTCTCAAGTATATAATCATACTCTTGATTATTATTTAGTGACTTTCAAAAATTTTAGGATGGACAAAACTCTCAAGTTGTATCATATACATACTTTCATATGTTTCTATTAAGAAACAACGTCTTGACATCCTCTTGGCATCTTTTATAGTCGTACTATGAACATATGCCCAAAAAAATTCTGAAATACATAAGCATGATGACTTGGAAAAATATTATCATAGTCTATACTATGAGTTTAACTTAACCACAAATCATGCATTATATGTTTGCACATTATCCATGTCGGTCTTTCTTTTAAAACTGTATTTCCATCTGATGGATCAATCAACTTTCAAAGTCTCTAACCATTAGAGCCTTGACTCATCATAGTGTATTAGTAGAATGTGGACTCATCATCTATGAGTACGAAATTTTTATCATTAGACACGAAAAATCTATATTTTTCGGGCCTGCGATAAATTCTAATAGATCTACATGAATACACTTATGTTATATACTCAGACTCTTCAACATCTTGAGAGTCTAGTTGATTAATTGCAGACTCAATCACTAGTTGAAATCTGAATTAATTTTCATCCGAGCATTACTGTCAGTATGTGGAATTTGAACGTTTCAAATTTACTCCCACTAATTTTTTTTAGAAACACTTCTTCCGAAGAGATATAATTTTCGAGTAACAAACACTTTGTTCTCATATTAATTATAGAAGTAATATCCTTTACTTTTCTTTGGATATTCCACAATAAGCACTAAGCCGATTAGATGCATGATGCTTCAATTAAGTATCATATCCTCAAATTTTGATAAAAGATAATCTGATACACCTACCATTCCATATCGCATATGGAGTCTTTTACAACTGCTTTAGATGGAATTATATTCAGTATGAACGCAATAAGAGTGTAACCCCGAAAGAAAATAGAAGATATATTTGACTCATCATAATCGAACTATATCTAATAAAGTTCGATATAGTTATAATGATGATCAAACACTTGGTTGTCGACTCCTCGATCTCATCAAAGAAATTTGATTTTTCGAAGCCAAGTTTTATTCTCTACTTCATTATTTGTAACTTTTGAACTTTTCAAAATATTCAAATTTATTGTTTCAATAAAGCGATGAAGTAGTTTTCTCTAGCACCTTCACTCATTGATGAACGTACATCACTATGTATGAGAGCCAAGAAGTAACTTGCTTTCACCTTACTTTGTGAAAGACGTATATGTCACCTTGTCTAATAAATAAGTTACACATGTTTCAAATGATTCAAAATCAAATGAATTTGAAAATCCATCTTAATGGATTTAATAAATGTTCATCTTATTTAAGTAGACCAAGCGACAATGCTAGATTTAAATTCTTAATATTAATGTTATAGATAGACTTATCTTGTTCGATATAACACATAAGGTAATTTTTCTATTGGAATATTTCCAAAGAAAATTGACATTTGTGAATGATGAAATTATTATTCTCAATAATAAATTAATAACCATTCATAGATAAACTCGAACTATTAATAATACAAAATTTATTGTCGACATTAAATAACAATTATTTATGTCGGAGATAAGTCCAAAAAGATAATGTAAATAAATGAGTTACTCGAGAAAATGCAACAACTTTTGCTACATTTGTCACTCATATGTTTGTTAGTAGTATGCTCTAGGCCAATATATTTGAGACCTAGATGTATGAATTATGTTAAACAAACATTGTATTTTTTTAGAGATATTTTATATAATAAATGCGTATTGGTTATTTTATTTTTATTACTAAAATGAACCTTGAATATGATATTCAGCTTTATATCATCAAAGTATGTGACTTTGATAGTAAAACTATAAAGTATTATGAATGATATTCTAAACCGTCCCTGATCATTCATAGGATATTTGTGAGACAAACATACTTTATGATAAGCTATAAATGGACATCAGTATGTTAGTTGACTGATGGTCACGTTTTACTGATCATGAATAAGAGTTATTAAGTCATTAACGTAAGTATATGTTAGAGACCATATACTGGATTGACCCACCTTGAGAATACTACATGGTTCGTGTCATTAGTTATTCTCAGTAAAGAATGTATCTGTAATCCTTAGACTTGAGATTATCTCAGTTCTCTATATGATAAATTTTATACTTTAATATAGTCTAACATCGTCTTTAACCGGGCGATCATAAATATTATAATTAGGTATATAATGAATTGTGAGAAGGAAAGAGTTTAACTAAGATAGGATTTGTTCCTCTCATAAATTGAGAGAGATATCTTTAGGCCTCTTGATGATTTGATTGAAGAAACGCACGGCCGTGCTCAAGTGAATTAATAAGGAGTTATTAATGTCATTTCATGTTCAATCAAATTCGGTATCAAGAAATATTTATCGACCAACATAAGGATGACACATACCATGCCTTATGGACGATATAGATATCGTGTAACAAAAGAATACAATGCATGACATAAATTAGGTTTGATCGAATCATCTATATTTGCTTAATTTGGGTAATCATGATGTCTTGCTAGAGGCCGCTCATGATTTATAATCTATTGTGATTATTGCCAACATTAAGTAAACCTACATGGTCACACACAAAGAACAACTAATGAGACGTACACAGAAAAATCATAACTTATGTGATAAATTATATGGAGAGCTACATAGTCAAGTGACACATCCAATCCTACATCTTATATGATAAGGTATGTTGCATATATGGTTACATAGTTACCATGCACATAGGATATGAAACTTATGGACTATATAGGCACAAGAGACACCCCAAAATCATATTAAGGGTATAATATTTTCGTCCATCTTTTTGTAAGAAAAAGAGGAGAGAAAAATCCGAAAATTATTCTTTTGTTATTTTCTGTGAGAGAAATGAAGAACGAATACTAGCATATATCGTTCTTTATCCGTTCAAAGGGGTTGTTCGTGTGGATACCGGTAGAGGACGAAGCGAAGTGCGGCGTCTTTGTGATTTGGGTTGAAACCGTGATTTTTGTTTGGAGAATCGGTTTATTTGGAGAATTGGTTTGTGAGACGACCGATTAGGCGAATCATTCAAAGGATCGGCTTGGAAACCGGTTTGGATCGGGCAAAGAAAACCGTCAACCAAATTCGTTTTTGATCATCACGGATTAAGCGTAATCCGAAGGTATAAAGTTATGAACTTTTCTTTGATTTAATTGTAATTCACGGATCCTTCTTTTGGGTTTCGAATTCGATTTTGTTTCGTTTTTTGTTTTTCCGCTGTATTATGAATGGTAGAAACCCAACAGTGGTATCAGAGCCAAGTGAATTCCAATTAAATTAAGACGGATAAACCATTTTCGAAATATTTCTTTTGATTTTGAGGCGCTGTTTTTCAATTTTTTGAATTTTGATCATGAACTGTTGCAATTTCATGAAAAGGTGCGACTTCATGAAAGGGTGCATGTATCTTGATCATGAACGGTTGCGATTTCATGAAAGGATGTGACTTCATGAAAGGGTGAATGTGATGTATCTTGATCATGAACGGATGCGACTTCATGAAATGGTGCATATGATGTATCTTGATCATGAACGGTTGCGATTTCATGAAAGGATGCGACTTCATGAAAAGGTGCATGTGATGTATCTTGATCATGAAAGGTTGCGAATTCATGAAAGGATGCGACTTCATGAAAGGGTGCATATGATGTATCTTGATCATGAAAGGTTGCGATTTCATGAAAGGATGCGACTTCATGAAAGGGTGCATGTGATGTATCTTGATTATGAAAGGTTGCGACATGATTGAAAGGGTGCCTTGGGTATGTCATGAAGGGATGCATGTGATGTATCATAACCTTCAGATGGGTGTCTAAATTTTATGAAAAGGTGCGAAACTACGTATATGATACACTAAATAAATTTCGAAAAGATGTATTCAACACATCAAGTTTTTTAAAGAAATTTTGAGTTTCGGCACTATATAAAATAAAATTTCTTCAGGGGCGCTGCCCCTTGAAACCCTGCAGGGGCTCTGCACTCACGCATAGATTAATCGTAGACCCCAAATTTCATATTCGTAACGCCTTATACATATTTTGTAAAATGGTTTAAAGTACAACATAATGCATATAACATGGCCTATTAGATATGTGTTGAATGATTGTGATTTGTGTGTGATGATGTGATGTGTGTAATATATGTATGTATGTAAAAACGGGCATGGTTCCGTTCTTGGTTGATGTGATGTAATTTATTTTGATGGTTAATTGTGACGGGCATGGTTCCGTTCATTTTATATATAATATAACTACCACAATCATACACATCATGGAGATGAAGGAGTTCACCATCCACTTCATACGCATCATGGAGATGATAGAGTTCACCATCCACCTCATACACATCATGGAGATGAAGGAGTTCACTGTCCACCTCATACACATCATGGAGATGAAGGAGTTCATTGATGCCTTGTGGTTGAATGTATCTTAGGAAATGATCTTAATGATTGGCTCATTTAGATCATCAAGGCCATGTTATATCATATCATATTTATTTTATCTGTGCATGTGATGTTCTGTGATGAAATACATGATAAAATAAAATAACAAAACCGAAGATTAAACATAACAATCCCTCATATAATATTGAATCATAGAAATGCCTCCCATGTATCTATACTTATTATCCTTTCGATCATGCAAAATTTGGGTATGCCAAAGCATAGTGAATTAGCATAATCTTAGGGTGATAAGAAGCGAGAAATGATGATTCTCGATATTTAGACATGGTTAGATTCAACTGAACTATCAAGTCAGACTTGAGTTCGGGGCATATGATAGGATGCATACGCCGAGCATATGATGCTCATCCTATGGATTAAACGAGAGTTGTATGAGATACAATTGGAAACGTTCCTACCTAAATAATTAGGTTCTAGGCGATGAGCCAAAGCTCACTTGGAACTTGATGAAATATGGATCTTGGTCCACTATGAAATTTAAAGTTAAAATTTCCGAATCAATACATTTGAGGGTTATTGATTTGAATAAAATAGTGGGAGTTAAAATTATATTAAAATATCTCAAATCACATATTAATATAAACCTGCATTTAATTCTGTGTAGAAAATGGCAACAAACAACACATCAACTTTAACATTGCGATCCGTCCTTGAGAAGGACAAGCTCAATGGGAAAAACTTCCTTGACTGGCATCGGAATTTTATTGTTCTCAAACAAGAAAGGAAGAACTATGTCCTTGAAAGGCCCATTCTTAACCAGCCCGCTGATGATGATGATCAAGAAGTGATAAACACTTATGCCAAGCATACAAGCGACTCTAATGATGTGACATGTCTCATGTTGGCCACCATGGATGCCGATCTTCAAAAGCAGATTGAAAATTTAGAGGCATTTCCAATGTTGGCACAGCTCAAGGAAATGTTCCAAGAGCAAGCTAGAAATGAGAGGTATAATGCACATTGTGCATTAGCAAGTTGTAAGATGGTTCCCAACTCCTCAGTGAGTGCTCATATTCTGAAAATGAAAGGGTACCTTGATCAACTTGAGAAACTAGGGGCAAAGGTTGGCAATGAGATGGCTACCGATTTGATCCTTAGGTCTCTTCCTCCGAATTTCAAGCCATTTATAATGAACTATAATATGCATAACATGGACAAGAGTATCACCGAGTTGCACGGCATGCTGAAAAACTTCGAGGGGACTATGAAGACAAATGTTGTCAACGATGTTCTCTTGATTCAGAAAGGCAAGGGTCAAAAGAGAAAATTCAAGGGCAAAGTCAAAGGAAAAGGTAAGGGCAAGATGTTGTCCGAACCTAAGAACAAGAAACCCAAGGAGGGTGTTTGTTTCTTCTGCAACAAACCAGGCCATTAGAAAAGAAATTGCCAGGCATACTTGGAGGATCTAAAGAAGAAGAAGAAGAGTAGTGAGACTACTACTTCAGGTATTAATGTTATTGAAATTAATTTATCTACTTCTTCATCTTGGGTATTAGATACCGGATGTGGTACTCACATTTATAATAATGTGCAGGGGATGCAAAGGAGTAGAAGATTAGCGAAAGGTGAAATGGACCTGCGGGTGGAAAATGGAGCAAGAGTTGCTGCATTAGCCGTGGGCACTTATTTATTATCTTTACCTTCTGGACTTGTAATAAATTTAAATAATTGCTACTATATACCTGCTATGAACAGGAATATCGTATCTGTGTCGAGATTGGTTTTGGATGGTTTTAAGTTTGTCATACAAATTAGAAAGTATATTTTCTCTCTTCTGTCTCACAAAAGAGAATGTGAAATAATGAGAGAGAGAATGATGTGTTGTGTTATATACTGAATTTGGAGCCATCTATGTCCTTATATAGAGGTGAAGAGTCATGTCTCTTCACACTAAAAGATGTGTATGACATCACTTATCATTATCCATATGCCATCATCTAGACTCTTCTAGATTACATGATCTTTTGTGCTCATAGTCTTTATATACATATATATATCACATCTTATTACATAAGATGACAATATATTTTGTGACATTGTTATGCAACTCATCATATAAGTCGCTAGGATTTTCTGCGCCCGTTTCAGTTTGCTCTTTGTGTGTAATCCTGTAGGTTCACTTAATGTTGGCAATATACTTGACAGTCTATAAATCATCAGCGGACTCTAGCAAGCCATCATGACTACCCAATTTAAGTGAATATCAGTGATCCGATTTACCTAATCAACAATCACGTATTTAGTCCCTTTGTCACGCGATATCTGTATCGATCATAAGGCATGTAATATGCCATACTTATATAAATCGATTAATATTTCTTGATCCCAAATTAAACTGAACAAGAACAAATGACATTAATAACTCTTATTAATTCATTTGAGTATGGCCATACATTTCTTCAGTTCAATTTATCAAGAGGCCTAAAGATATCTCTCTCATTTATGAGAGGAACAAATCCCGTCTTGATTGCACTCATCCCTCTACATGATTCATTGTATACCTAATCATAACCGTTATGACCACCCGGTTAAAGGCAGTGTTAGATTATATTAAAGTATAAAATTACTCATGTTAGGAACCGAGACAATCTCAGGTCGAAGGACTATAAATACTTTATGTAACAAGAATCGCTAATGACGTAAAACATGTAGCATTCTTATGGCAGGTCAGTCCAGTATATGGTCTCTAACATATACCTATGTTAATGACTTGATAATTATTTATCCTTGATCACTAAAACATAATCATCAGTCAACTAATATACTGGTGTACATTTATAGCTTGTATATAAATATATATTTATATGTATATGCAAGTATATTTGTCTCCACAAATATCCTATAAATGACCAGGGACGATTTAGAATAGCATTCATAACACTTTATAGTTTTACTATCAAAGTCACGCACTTTGATGACATAAATCTGAATTGCATATTCATGATCTATTTTAATTATATTAATATAACCTATACGCACATATTATATGAAATATCTTATAATAAATATTATGTTTGTTATTACAATCAATCATCTAGGTCACAAACACTTTGGCCTAGGAAATAACAACATCAATCATCGTATGTAAAGTATGCAGTTTTCAATTGAAAAAAAAGATTCTTGATCTTTGTAATATTGAACTGTATCTCTTGTAGTTACCATTCTATGTCAAAATTGCCAGTATGTACTGGATCTGAAATTGAAGTTTATTCAATTACCAATTCTAATACGTTGATCTTTTCGTTTTCATGACAAATGTAACACAGGCTGCCGGCAAGGGTTTTCGCTAGTCCATCTGATGAAACAGGAAGTCAAGAGATCGAGTATGAATGGGGCACCTACGTGCAGATGGAGGACCTTATCCCTCTCGAGTTCAACATCTGCAACATCATAACTCATGTTGCAAAGCAGACGAGCACTCTCATAACAGAGTTCAGGCACCGCCGTGGTAGTTACAAGGCACGTCCGCGAGAAGTTTGTAGGTGATGAGGTAAAGGCAAGTATAGAAGGGGTGTGGGTACAATTCAAGGCCTGGCGAGTCAATCACAACTCTATGCCATTTATATCCTTAAGAAAAGGGTTTTACTTTTTTCCGCGTTCACTATTTATTTATTTTTTTGGGCGTTTCTACACAACCCAATCAAAATTGAACTAACCAATTTTCCCACATCAAGGTCTGGTTAAAGGTGTATGACCTCCCCAAGCACCACTACAACTTTGCGAAAGCAAGCGAACTAGTGAGGGGTTTCGGGAGACTTGCGGAAATTGATCTGATAAAGGTGCAAGAAGATATCTCAACATTGGACGTATTGATCGATTGCCCGGACGTTGACCTTATAGACCGATTCATAGACTACTATTACGATTACTACTACATGAAGAAAGTCACCATCTCAGTGGAGTTGGAACTTGATTTCCACGAGTACAAAGAACTGGACGTTGAAGGTGGGAACTATTCGTACAGGGAGGTGCATCAGAAAGCCTTTGACGCTTATAAGGCAAGGTTGTTTGATAGGAGGCCCAGAAATACAGGTGGTATATGATTTATCTGTAATATTTGCGCACATTTAGCAATCTAGCCCATTTCACGGAAAGAACGTTGTTCATTTAGCAGGAGAAATAAATCAGGGGATTAGATTTGATCTTTGATTAGGATTAGATTTCGGGATTTATTTGAATTGATCTTGATTGGGATTAGATTTAGGGATTGATTTGATTAGATTTTAGGATAGATTTATTTTCTCACAATATGGGGTCGGCCACTCATCTATAAAAGGGTGAGACCTACGGCGGGCCAAGGGGTCGCAATATTGGTAGTCGTGCTTTTATTGTAAGAGAAAAGACAAACAATGTTGTAGTGTTTCATATATCAATTTAATTTGTTTTATATTTCAGTTATAATTTAAGAAATTGTGTCATGTTACATTTTAAATTACATATTATAATTTGAAATAAACAATAAAATTATAATATTCGCATCAAAGCGCGAGCATTATCCTAAAATCACCCAAATTGATTAGCTACTAGGATAATGCTCGCGCTTCATGGCGAATATTCCAATTTTATTATTTATTTCAATCTATAATGTATAAATTGCAATTATGAGCATTCAATATAAAAGTTTAAAATGAATTCACAAAATATAGATAGTATATAATAATTATGTTAAGTTGGTTATATTTAAAAAATAAAAATGCAGGGATAATTTATTTCATAGATTTTAGTTGAAATTACATAAAATTTAATTTTACATGATTAACTTTGAAAAATATAAAATCAATTATTATATTTAACATGATGTTTAAAAAGGAAATATAATATTATATACATAACTTTGAAAAAATTATTTATGTTTTAATGAGTGAACTCTTCATTAACTATTGATATTAATAATCGAAGATAACTTTGAAATATGATTCATTGAAACCATCTGATTAAGATTTGATGGGCAGAAACAAATTCAACGGTTCTCACTAAATCGGGGATGTAACACAAAATATCAATACACTAAATTGGATGCGATAAAACATCTCATAAAGTAATACAAAATTATAACTAAAAAAACGTCAAACTTACTATACATAAAACTTTTATATTTTTTATGTGTTATGAACTAATTCACATATTATTTTAATTTTAATATTTATTTTAAAATTTATGGAGAGCTTGTGTAATTTTATAATTGTAAGTTAATCTATTAGATATCAAAATAAATAAAAAATAAAAATATTTGCCGCGTAGCACGAGTATACAATTACTTTATTTTTTTCTCTTTATTTTTTTTATATTATTATCATTTTATGACATAATAAGAGAAAAATGAAAGAAAATAGAGAAAATACATAAATTAATGATATGGACATTACGCTTATAGAAAGAATAAACTATATAAGAAATAAATAAGTCGATATATATGAAAAACTAATATGACCAATTTTCTTAAAATATTAATTCATATTTTCATTGTTGATTTTTTTATTTGTCAAAATCGTGTATAATATATATATACCACGTGAATAAAAATTTCACATGTTATTAATGAAACTTAGTACATAAATTCATATAATATGATTCTCAAGAACTTAAAAATATTTCAATCTAACTGTTACACGAAATCGAAGATATAACATGAAATAATAATCTAATTGTGTACTAAAATGAAAATATTCAAAGCGTAGCGCGGACATTATCCTAGTTATATGATTATATTTTAATAACTACGTAAATGTTAGCATAAAATATCAATAAATTTGAGAAAATGAATGATTAAGATTCAATAAAAAATTTGATCGGATGATCAAATTAAAATGATGATATAACATTTTAACTCCTAACAATACAAAAACTCTCCTGACATGATGCACTATTTAGTGTGAATATATAAAAATGATACTGTGCGTGTTGTGCTCTCCGTTTGCTAACGTAACAGTATTACATTTCTTGATGAAAAATACTCACTACTAAAATTGGCTGTTCGCTTCTTCCCTCCCTCCAAATAATACAAAACGTTGAACTGGACCGACGAGTCAGAGACGTGAAGCATAGCACCCGTGCGTGCGGGGCGGGGATTCTTCTAGAGGCTTTTTCTAAATTAAGACGCTCTTCGCCCTTCGGATGTCTCGCCCTTCTCTCTCAATCTCTCCATCATTCAGCTCTTCTCTTGATCTCTCCATTCAGCTCTCAATCTATCTCCCTCATTATTCAGTTCAGCTCCTCAATCTCTCCATTCATCTCTCAATCTCTCTCTCCAGATCAAGTCAAGTCTTACTCGCTCCCTCTCAATCCTTTCCTTTCCTTTCCTTTGAGCAAGCAAGCCGGCGATTATGGCGTTTCTCTTAATTTCCTTCTCCCGCGTCAGAGACCTGTCCGGATCCGCCGTCTATGCGGTTACAATTCCGCCGCGTGTCATCAAGAAGACGATCGCACTGTCCCTCTGCACGGCCAAGCTCTCAATGAGCTTATCTATGGAGCTGGGCGCGGCACTAACCAAGGACGTGGTAAAGGCCGCGCTGGGAATCCGCTCCACACCCTCCCACACCTCCTCCTTCTCCCAGGCCGCCCTCAAGGCCGTTAAGAGGGATCAGCCATTTGGCAAACAGGTTTCTTTCTTTCCTTTTCCTCTTCCTTTGCATCGATCCATTGATCTGATAATCCAGATGGGACGGGATGGATTATTTTATTTGATAACATTTTCACTGATTTCATCTTTCCGTTAAGAAAATTGATTTCTTCTTGATTTGCATCCATCGATTGATCTAATAATCCACATGCATTCTTTTTTTTTTCATAACTTCGATCGATTTGATCTTTTTATTAACATTCAATAATGACCTGAGCTCTGTCCCATTTCAACACCATTAAGCAGATTAAGCAATGATTAAGAATGAACGACCTCTGTTTGTTTTGGAATTGAAAGAGAGAGCTCTGTTTCTTTTGCTTAATCTTAAACTTTATTATTACTATTCTTCATTTTATATATCCTGTTGAATGTCAGCTTATTTTCCATTCACTTAAATGAATTGTAATATGACTTGCTACTGCATCTAATGAAGATCAATGATTTTGACAAAAACATTTAGTCATCCATCCATTCATTCATTCATTTATTGATAAATTTATTTTAGATTGATAATTTTCTTAATGAATAACAGCTCAACGAATTGGGTGGGGGTTTTATGACAACTTTATTTCCATTCCCATGCGCTTTGATGACATGCGCACTTCTTGCTGCGGATGGGGCCGACCATGCGCTGATGCCCTTTCCATTCATGAGAGTTCCCAATTTTTTATCTTAAATTTTGTCCCTTCAAAATACCTTGTCAATTGAGTGCTTAACCCAATTTACAAAAGTCTGCCCTTTTTCTAACAAATTAAGTTTTGTAAAGAGGACCTGGGCAACACATTGAGAGCTGCACGGGACGAGGGAGCTCTGACGATTGACGGTGTTTCCTCTCCTTCTCCTGCAGAAACCCCTCGAGTCCCTTTTTACTTTTATTTTTAATAGAATTGTAATAATTTCTTTTATTATCTCTTATGATAATCATATAAGTAAAATAATTCCACTACCATTAACTGCTCCTTTGGTTCTTTTTCAGGTTGGGACAGAGCAAAAGGAGTAATCGCGCCTTCCGATCAAGAGGCTTTATGGCGGGTGAGCCGACTCCTGAGAAGATCAAGGTGCTCTTTATGGGTATCGGAGTCGGCTCCGTGGTTCGGTATGTGGAAAGCAAAAGGTACGTCTTTATGGTGAGCGTGCCGGAGTGTGGGGTTGTATTGGTTCAGCGGGCTTTAAGCCGGGTGCAATCCACACCAGATGACCGAGTCTTCAACTGTATCCTGGCTGCTTTCTACGTGAGCTCTCTCTCTCTCTTGTTACCTTGCTTTGTTTTATTTTCTTTGTGCTTTTGTATTGTGTGTTTAGTGATTAATTTTGTGAGTACAACTGTCTTTTGTGTGTTGGTTGTGCAGGCCATTGGACCCCAAGTGGTGCAACAATCCCAATCGAGAATGGCCGCTCTCTCAGCATCCCAAGAGCAAGAGGAGGATGGTACCAGTGCACAGATTTTGGAAACTGGTACGGCCGCGTCTGGTCGTACCAGTGTGGTCCCGCTCCCTCCACATGAAGACGGGGCAAAAAAACTCGTATCTGAAGAAAGGAGGCGATAAAAAAGAAGGGGCAGAAGAACAGGACGCAAAGACTGCGGTGGATAAAGAGACAGATACCATCTTAATTCAGGTATGCTTCAACGTTTAATTAGATCAAGTGTGTAAGCCTTAGTTGCAAAATTGGGTTAACTAGAACCATACTTGTGTAGTACAGTACTAGGACTATGAACTGGCAAAGCATTTCTCAAAATACAGAATTATATCTGTTTCTGTCCTGAAATAACTGAATTATGATGGCATCAGTGCCAAAATCTACCTATTTTATATGCAAACTAAACATTAAATGGTTTTATATAATAAAGTCAGTAAATTAAAAAAAACCATATTATACGGTATCAGCACCGGTATGCCCTTGGTCCTTGTTCTATGCTTGGTCTGGGATTGCACCTTGTATAACTTTTGATAAAATGTTGATCTAATGTGATTTGCTTTCTTGTATTAAATTTGAATGAATCGAATTTGTCTTTTTCCCTTCAGAAAATTTTTAAGGGTAGAAGAGCTCGTAAAGCTCATAGAGCTATTCTGCATGGAAAGAGGGTCATTCCGGGAGATGTGTCTGCATCTGCACTACAGAAGGTATTCTGGGTTCCACATATAATTTCCTTTATTTATATTACAGATATGCATTAATGAAAGATTGCTGAATGTAATAAATGCCAATTTAGAGAGCCTCTTGTTTGTTTTTTTATTTTTTTCTTAACTTGTACTCCTTAACAGTTGGCAGGTCAGCGGGGACAAGAAACCGGAGACTGGTACGACTAGTCGTAGTCATACCAGTGCGGCCCCGCTTCATGGAGATGAAGAAGGGGACTTCATGGATGGAAGACGCCGCTTGTTTGGTGAGTAGAGTTAATGAAATTCTGTTTCATGTTTTGGTTGCAAACAAAGAGCTTCTGTTAATGAAATTCGCTGATGTTTTGTGCAGGCACAGCCTCATCAGGCATGTTTGGACGGCAGACAGGCGGTGATCTTGGCCCGGCTCTAGGTGGCGCTCCTGTTCGCTCTCCATCTCCTGCACCGCCACCGGCTGCTCGAGCCTCCCTTTGGTCCCCGCTGATTCGCTCTCCCTCTTCCGGCGGAAGCTTCTTCTCTCCTCCTGCAGCTGCTCGGGCCTTGCCGCCACCACGCGCCTCCCCTCCACCTCCTCTCCTTCCGGTCCCCGCTCCAGCTCCTCTCCTTCCAGCTCCAGCTCCAGCTCCTCTCCTTCCCGCTCCAGCTCCGGCTCCAGCTCAAGGTATCATAATAAGCATATTCAATTCCTTCTTTTTACTTATACCTTTTACTTTCTACTATGCACTTCTTTATCTTCTAAATTTTCATTTCTTTTTCCTCTCATTTGTTCCTACAGGGGGCGCACCTGGGCCCCACCGCATCCATGTCGCCAACCTGCCATGGGGCTGGAGGACCCCAGACCTATACCGTGACTACAGAGACTATAATATCTCAAAAGCCGTGGTTTGCGCTCTCTCTCTCTCTCTCTCTCTCTCTCTCGCGCGCGCGCGCTCTTGTGAACTATAAATTATGTTGAGCGATTTTAATTAATTTTCTCTTATAGGTGAAATGGAAGGAAAGAACCTGCCGCTCGATGGGATTTGGGTTCTTCACCGTTGCTGGAGAGGAAGTGATGCACAGGTGCATTGGGGAGATGAACGGCCGCCGCATCGACGGCCATGCTATCTCGGTCGCACAGTCCACTCGTCCCTAGAACGGTATAACTATGTCTCCATATAAATCGTAGTATTAATGTGCCGGTTTTTATTGAAATTGGTACAATATAATAACTTTGTTCGGGTTTATAGCCTGTTACATGTGTCCTTGAGAAGAAATGGATAAATAATATTTTTAACATCCATTTACGATTATTAGGCCCTATCATGGTTGTTAGACTTTGGGTATATGTTTGAGATGACTCTTTAAGTTCAATCCTGTTTGTGACCATTTTTTTATTTTTAATCATTTAACATAACATATACACTCAATCTGACTTTGCCAAAACTTGGATTAAGATACATTTTGTGATAAGTACAAGATACATATTGGGTTTATATGTAACAAAAAAATGATTCTTATGCAAAGAAATTACCATTTATTTTCATGAAAGTACCATAGGGATAGATATAATTTTAATAAGAATTGTTGTGATATATTGAATTTATTGTTATTACGAAATTTATTAAATTACTTGCAAAGATGTATCTTGAAGGGATTACTATAAATAAATATTTTTAATTAATGTTTCTCGATATAAATGGAAGGCAGCTTGGAAGCAGGGAACGGAGCTTAATTTGAGATTTTATATGAAGATTATTTCTTTATTAATTTCATATTATCGTTTGAATTAAAAAGTGTTGGATGTTAAATGCTTATTTCTTTTTCTTCTTTTTTATTGTTTTGATTGTTTCAATTGCTTGTTCGATGTCGAATGTCGACAAAATGTTGGATGTTTATTTTCTTTTTCTTTTTGTTTAAATGCTTGCAATTGGCAAAATGTTGGGTATTGGATGTTGGTTTATGTGGATAAAATGTTGGATGTTTATTTTCTTCTTTTTTGCTATTGTTTTTGGTGCTGCTAATTAAGGGTTTGTTGCAACTTAATATTAATTATTATTTCAGTAACATGTATGTTTTTTTAAAATTAGTTGATTTTCTAACAAGTATTACATCTCAATTTAATTGCTGTGTAATTCTCGGCAATTTGTTACAAAAATTCCTTTGTAATTGTATATTTGATTGGTATTTCATCAGTTCAATATGGATCTTTAAAATATAGATTGTGTGAGATTTATTTATCACTGAACGAATAAATCATACATGATCATCATGCAACTACTTTGAAACAAAGTTTTTAATATTATGGACTTATGTTCCAATTGCAACAGATAGAAAGCTTGATCTCATTCATACATCCATCACTAATCTCAAAATCATATATCATTTGAAACAAACTCTTTAATATTATGGATTATGGTGGCAGATTAAAAGCTTAATCTCATTCAAATATCTATCACTAATCTTAAAACCATCATATCTACAATTACAATTTACAAACCAAAAGTATATTCCAAATATCATAATATAATTACATTAACAAAAAAAAAAATTCAAACAAATAATACGGAAGAATTTCTCACAACTCATTACAAACAAATTCTGCACAACACCGTGTGATTACCCACTCATGGACAAGCAAACTTGAGAAAGAGAAGTATTAGAGATGAAAAATGGATGGGTAGGATCGGATTAGGGATGGTCTCATGTCACGGGTGGTTCACGTCACGGGTCGGTTGAGTCTCAGGTTATTGGGGTTCGTGGGCGATCAGGTCTCCGGTCGTTCAGGTCACAAGTTCTTCGGGTTTCAAGTCATTCGGATTAGGGGTCTTTTGTGTTGCCGGTCATCTGTTATAAACAGTCAGGTTGCAGACCATTCATATAATCTTATTGATCTTTCTCACCCTTGATATAATTTATCAAAAAATCTTGAGTTCAATTAAAAAAAAAGCTTAAAGTTAAAAAAATTAAGTTCAATTAGTCTCTCACTTAAAAAATAATCTTAAATTTCTTTTAATTAAAAAATCCTTAAGATTTTCTTAATACAGTTTAAAAATATTATTTCAACAAGATCTTTAAAGTTAATAATTATTTCTTAAACTTAAAAATATTAATTAACTTATTTAAGTTTAAAAAAGTTAATTAACTTTAGAAAAATCTCATGAGAGATAGAAAGTATATTAATTAATATTTAAATTATTGGTTTGAGGTCTTCAATTAGTTTGTAAAGAGTTAACTTATTCATTAATTTACAAAAAAATAAAACAAAATTCTATATGGTAAGTATATATAGTTATGAAAGACTACGTGTAATTTTTATTTTGCAGTTTGTAATTTTCAAATAATATTATATTATCACAAAAATAAAATTTTATTTTGCAGTTTTCAATTTTTCAAATAATATATTTATATCATCATAGAAATAATTTTATACCTAGAGCAACAAACGGCCAACCTAGTAAGATGTGAAGTGAAATAAAATAACTCTCCACCTACATCATTGTTTTGCTAATTTATTCATGCATAAAAGGAAGAAAAATAATAATAATAATAATAATAATAATAATAATAATAATAATAATAATAATAATAATAATAATAATAATAATAATAAATAGTTTGCGAACCATTGAAAAGAAAAAAGGACATCTAGATTGTTAATTCTTTTTCTCAGCCAGAAATTACTGAAGATAATTTAATAATAAAGTAAATACATGTCTCAAAACAGTTAACTACACATCTGAACTAATAAAAAAAGACAAAAAAGGAACATTTTGTAAAATACTTCACGTTACAGATACAAATAGCTTCTATATAAAATGCGGTTCGAAAAGATCAAAGAACCAATTTCTCACCTAAAATATAATACGGTTAGAATTCAAAAAATCCATATATTACAGCTCCTTGCGTAAAAATTATCAGCAAATTACAGCTCCTTTCCGTCATTTGATGATCAGCTATAGTTTGAGCTCGAGTGAATATTCCGATTTCGTCCTCCGCCTCCTTCAGGATAACTGTTTGCACATTTCCCTCCAGATTGAGAAGATAATCATAAGCTTTCTCGGTAGATCTGTTGTGTCGCATCATCCCCTCAACATAGCTTCAATATCGGGCGGCCTTGCTTGTTCGCTCTTGTCGAGTGTCATCCAATCCAAACCTGTCTTGTAAACCTGCAATGTTGGAGGATGTGCGCTGCCAATTCCGTGTCTTCCATGCACATAACGCAACCATTCACCGTCGTCCATCCTCTAAATAATACAATTTTGATTTGACATTAATATTGATTTGCCATCTATTGATCTCAAAAAAAAGATTTGCCATCTGTAGTCTTGTAAAATAATACAATTTTGATTGAAGTTCAACTTTGGGGGGCTTTTCTGCCTAAATGCTAATTAACTCTTCATTAATCCTACCATATAGAAACTCTTCACCTGAATTACCATTTCGTTTTCTATATAAAATTCTATACAAAAATGAGACTTCTGTTCTCCTTCAGGATAAACATTTTCTTCCAATCTCTCTTATAATATATTTCGTATTTCAAATTTACTTCTGGTGGTGGTGATGTCATTTCGGTCCGAAGTTTGATTATCTCTAGTAAGAATGTATCATCTGTGTCTAATCGCTTCTGCCGATGTGTTACTTGAGTAGAAGACGTCATTTATATTTATTGATTTATTTTACTTAAAAAGAAGATATAAACAGTCTTTGATCATAATTTAGTTACTGTTGTGAACATAATAATATAGATGTCTAAAAGTACAAAGTTTTTTATCTACAAATTCCCCATTATTCCACTAAAAATGTTTTGTATTAAATCTCTACTTTATAATTTGAAAGGTATTGCTCTCCTAATAAATAGAGAGAGCAATGAAATGTAAAACAATAATAGATGAATGAGAACTTTCTCTCTTCCGATTTCTTTTTTTTACATTTTGCTCTTATTATATTTAGTTTCATAACAGTTACCGCATTTTTGTACTATTATAGCACGCAAATACTTTGATATTTCTCCACTTCTACATAACCTCCAAATATCATGTATATTTTCCAAAATATAAAATTCCATAAGTACCCAAATAAGATACGAAAAGAAATAAAATAACTCTCTGCCTAAATCACTTTTTTTCTAATTTATTCATGCACAGAAAAAGGAATAAAAATAGTTTGCAAACCTTTGAAAAGAAAAATAAAGGACATACATAATATTTCTTTGCTTTTAGAAGACGTGATATTTATTTCCAAGCTAGACTGTTTGCAGTATTCTTTATCTAAACCAGAAATTACTGAAGATAATTTAATAATAAACTAAATAAAAGTCTCAAACAGCAAACTACACATCTGAACTAATAAAAAAGACAAAGAAGCAGAACATTTCCAATACTTCTTTGCGCTACAAATGTAAATAGCTTCTATATATAAAATGCGGTTGGAAAAGAACCAATTTCTCACCTAAAGTATAATACGGCTAGTATTCAAAAAATACATAAATGCAGCTCCTTGCGTAAAAATTATCAGCATATTACAAAAATCTGTTTAAAATTTGTTATTTGTCAACTAACTCAAGTCTTCGCGGATTCTTCTCCAGTGAGAAGTTTACCAGACGGAACAACCTGAAAAAAAGGATATCTAGTTTAGCAAAAAAATAACAAAAATACTAAATTTAACTCAATTACCATTTTTGATACCTACAGTTATATATTGAAAGACCAAAACAGGAATATAACAAAATTCGGAGGACTAAATGAAAATTTGACATGAAATTATTACTTGATCATTGATGGAGCGTTTCCTCTTGTGAGTTGAGCTCGATTCTGAGCTTTCATTACTTTCTGTTTCCATGAAATTCTGATCTGACACCTCTGAAAAATATACAAGCATTAAATAATTTATTAAAAAAAAATATATCAAACAAACACTTTTAATTCACACCAACCAAAAAGCTGAAACTCACCTTCATAAGATACTTCAACTTGCGAGGTCGATTCCTTCAAATCAGAGCTATTCCCTCTCTTGACTGACTCAGTATTACATGTGTCTGTTTCAAAACCGGGATTTGAATTCCTGGTTTCGCCCCTGGATTTGAAATGCCGGATCCATGGACTCACAGAAATAGCTGATGCAGCATTATTCTCTTGTGGACTTTGGACTCTGGATTTGCGTTCCTCAAATTTCATGTTTTTCCAGCACCCTTGCTTTAAAACCTTGAACTGCAAGTAATTTAATTCAAATCAGAACCCAAAAAAAAAAAAAAAATTCAATTCATGAATATGTTTTTAGATATTCCAAACAAGCTTATATATATCTGATTAATTTAATACCACATTTTATTTGCAGAGAATATGCGAAGGGTCAATATTTACACATTCATTGGTCAAATACATATAGTATGTATATTTTATGTTGGAAATGAAAATATCAGTACCTGACTAGTTTGCGAATGATTCTGAGTAGTTATGGATGAATTTGAGCGCCTCTTATTTTGTCTGATTAAATTCTTGAAATGTAGATGAAACGGGCTGCCATATAATTGATTCATAAATGATTCTTCTAATGAGACTATATACAACAAATGCTTCTCGTTGGTCCAGCTCGTACATGTGGGGTCCATTGCCTCTGTCATATCCTGCTTTAACAAAAAAAAAAAAACAAATAAATAAATAAATAATTTAATTTTTCGGTTGTCAGAAAGAGGAAGAAAAAATGTATTTGTTCTCTAATCAGAAGGAATGATAATAAAGGGGAATCAAAGAAAAATTGTAGATTAAGAATAAGGTTTGTAAATTCACAAAACTGAGTCTTATTTAAATTTTGTTAGATAAATTAGCAAAAATGATAGAACTTTAGAAAAAAATTATGATTCAGTAACTTAAAGATTGAAAATAGAAATAATAACATTTTTCTTAATTAAAAGTACCAGTAAAACAGTTATAACACAGAACTGTGCCAGTATGGACCGATTTCGGCTAGTATGAAAAATTAGGGCATAAATTGAAGCCTAAATAACCAATTCAGGACAAAATTTTAAATGATAAATCAAGTAAGTAAAGCTCGAATTTTAGACTCTATTGACTAGATTAAGGAACAAAGTCCGATCTTTAATTTAGTGAACTTTTTTCAACAAAATAATAACAATAACTCCCAAACAAATTTATCAAAAAAAAAAAAATTGCAAACAAAGATCTGATATCTCACCTTGCTTTCAACTTCTCTACAATCCGCCTCAACTTGTCCCGCAGAAGACTCCGACCAATCCTCCTTCATATCAAATCCCTCCTTTCAACAAAAACCCAAAACCAAAATCGAAACCTAGTTCCTCGCTTCTCAACAAAATTCTTCGACTATGCACAAAAACAGATCGATTTTTCCTTCTGAGAGAGAAGAAGAAGAAGAAGAAGAGGAAGAAGAGAAGTTTGGGGGAAAAACTAAAAGCGAGAGGAGCTTTATTATCCATCCTGGCATCGCTTTTACACGTGGCAAAGTACTCCCAGAACTGCCACGTGTCGTGTACAAACAGTTGAATACACCCGGTATTTATACACCGGTGTCATTGACAAGTAGAGAAATGGGATGTACGGCTGACAAGTGTGAATACACCCGGATCACGAGTTGGCATAATATCTTAGCCAGATATTTTGTGCGACACGGTTTTTCAGTAAAAAGGAAAAGATATTTTGTTAGGACCGCTTTGAGAAGAAAGAAGAGATATTTTTTGCGGCGCAAAAAATCTTAGCTTCTGCTTGATGAGTGTGACGTGACGGGATGAGCATCTTTTCTTATCTGGCTTAATAATGTCAATGGTTACCAATCTTGATGCACAATGGACGGTTGATGATGATGGTTATTCGATATCTAGTTCGGTCGGTTGGCCGGTTTGGAAAGAAAAGGAAAATCATACCCCTAGTTTTGGATATTAATCTGTGTTCAGTTTCCGGTATTTATTAGGGTATTCATTCGGTTCGGTTTATTCGGTTACCGTATCGAACCGAACCGGTCTAATTCGGTCTCAGTTTAAAAGCTTGACTTATTCAGTTAATTCGGTTTTCATTGGGAAAAACCGAACCGATCGAATTATATATCAAATTGCTAATTAATCATAATTTTTAGATTATGCATATTAATATTAATTACTATAATCATTAGTTAGTCTAACAAATATTAATTTTGACTTAATATTGTTTGGAATCATTTTTAATTCGGTTCAACTGAACTAACTTTTGGTTTATTCGGTTCGGTTCAACTTTTATTTGGTTCGGTTTAGTTCGGTTTGAACCGAACCGACTGAATGAACACCCCTAATATTTATGAAAAAAGTACGAAATATAAAATAATAGATAAATTTAGATAGATATTTTTTCAGAGGCAATAAATAGTATATAAATTTAATTAAATAATATATATGATTTTTTTTTTCAGAGACAATAAATAGTATATATATTATAATAATAATAAAAATGGTATATAGAAAATAAAAAGTATATTGAAAAGCGGAGAAAACATCACATCGTCGCGTTTTGGGCGCGTTCCAGCCCCTCTCATTTTTAGATTATCCCTATATATATATATATATATATATATATATATATATAGGGAGATGCTAAAAAACATAAGTATGTTCGAACATACATTTTTTTAAAATACCCGTAAAGTGGTTATAAAAAGTAAAAATTCAAATTTCAACCGTATGGATGTAATATATATGTTATGAATATGTTATGGATTAATTTTCACAGGAATCAGAATAATATATCATTACCATCATGTATCATCAAACTATTATTTCGATAGATGTTTTGAATAGTGCTGCATATTTTTGATGATATATGATGGCAATGATATAATATTCTGATTTTTGTGAAAATTAATCTACAACATATTCATAACATATATATTACATCCGTGCGGTTGAAATTTTTATTTTTATTTTTTTAATACGTATTTTAGGTGTGACTAAAAAACGTATGTTGTGCATACGTATGTTTTTTAGCCACACCTTATATATATATATAGGGAGGGGATATAAAATAATATAAATAGTATATAGAAAATAAAAAGTTTATTGAAACGTAGAGAAAACATCATATCGTCGTGTTTTGGGTGTATTCCAGCCTGTCACATTTTTAGATTTTCCTTAATTTCAAATATATATATATATATATAAAATAGAATATTTAATCAAAATAAAAATTTAGTGATGTTATATAGATATTCAAGAGGATAATAAAATGTAATTCTATGGACAAAAATTGAGGACAATTTTTTGTTTACAATGACAAAAAGGAACTATTCATACCAACTAATTATTTCGTTAAGATGTAGATAGTGACGATATAAAAATTCAAGTAAAGAATATTTGTTTTAACAACGTTGATAGTGACAAACAATATTTTAATAGTGTGAGTAAGGACAATTTCAAAAAATAAATAGTGCAAGGACTTTATTTTCAGTTTATGTAAATTTGAAATTTTGTAGGACTGTTTTTCCATTTTACCATAATAAAGGATTCTTTGCAAATTTTATCTTCTTTTCTTTTCATTCCAAGTAATGAAGCCCATATATCAAAATTCAACTATTTTTGCTCTATTCGGCCCAAAGCAATAAAAAAGCAGATGGGTTTCTATATAGATTTCCAAATTGCGAGAAAAAAAACAGAAGAAATCTGAAAATCAACCGCCTTTCTTCCTTTCGTTCGTAATTGATGCTTGGCTTCGACGAAGAATTTGATCAGTAAGCAGTAGTTGCCCTTTGTTTTTCTTCAAAAAGAATTAATTGCCCTGTATTTCTGTCAATTTACTTGTTGTTAGTTAGTCGTAGCCTTTACTACTCAAATTTATTCTAAATTTCCTTCAAATTTCAGTAAACAGTGAAACTTTACATTACCCAATTTTGCTTCAGTAAAGTTCAAAATCAGCTCGAAATATAGATTTTTCATTATAGTGTTTGTCCATTGAAATTTCTCACCCTCATCTCTCTGAATCTCAGTTGACAGTTACTTATCATTTAGTTCAGATTAAGGAACTAATTTACATTCTCTTAATCTGTGCAGTCCACAACGTTTCTGATTTAACTACAAATCCACCAAATGGAAGCATTTCAAGGTACTTAAGCAAACCAATTTTCCATTCCTATAACCGAAAATTGAGATTTACATTTATAGTTCCCCATTAATTTTGCTTCAGATTCATCTCCAGTGAAACAAAGAAGCCAAGATCAGAGAGAAGCCCAAACTGGAGAGCCAGTCTGCACAATTTGCGGCCGGTACGGCGAGTACATCTGCGACCAATCAGATCGCGACATCTGTAGCCTCCAATGCAAATCCATTCTTCTCTCAACCCTAAAACCCAAAAAACCCTTAAAATTAAACCTTCCTAACACTTCAGACGAATGTTTCTACATCAAATCGACCAACACGCTGACCAAAAGTCAAGTTGAGAATTTGAGGAACCAAATGGATATTTTGGTAAAAGGAGAGAATGTTCCTGATTTGGTTGTTTCTTTTTCTGATTTGAATTTGGAAGAAAAGTTGGAATATAATATTGAATTAGCTGGATTTGTGGGCCCCACTCCAGTTCAAATGCAAGCGATTCCATGTGCATTAAATGCGAGGAATTTACTTGTTTCGTCTTTTACTGGGTCGGGAAAAACGGCTAGTTATTTGATTCCGATTATTTATAATTCTATGCAATTGAGATTGAATTGCACTGATAGTAAAAACCCTCTTGCGATTGTAATTGCACCGACAAGAGAGCTTTGTGTGCAAATTGAAGAGCAAGCTAGGGTTTTAGCGAAAGGGCTAGATTTTAAAACCGCACTTTGTGTTGGTGGCGATTCGATTTTGAGTCAAATAAACTGTTTTAATAAAGGAATTGAGCTTATTGTTGGTACTCCTGGCAGATTAATCGATATTTTTGAGAAATTTGAGGGTGATTTGAGTGAAATTTCGATTTTGGTTTTGGATGAGGTGGATTGTTTGTTTCAAAAAGGGTTTGAAGAACAAGTAATGAAAATAATTAGAGCGCTTTCAAATCCACAAATTTTAATGCTTTCAGCTACAATTTCAGATGATATAGAAAAGAAAGCCAATTCAATCGCGAGTAATTTGATTTATATTTCATGCGGGAAAAATTCGAATGAATTAAACGTAAATAAAGTTATAAAACAAGTCCCAATTTGGGTGGAGACCAACCAAAAGAAGAAGAAATTATTCGAAATATTAACTAGTAAAAAACATTTCAAGCCCCCAGTTATAATTTTCGTAAATTCAAGAAAGGGCGCGGATTTATTATCAGAAGCAATTAGGGTTAAAACAGGATTGAACTCAATCTCAATTCATGGTGAGAAAACAATGAAGGAGAGGAGAGAGAAAATGAAACTGTTTTTAACTGGAGAGGTTCCAGTACTCGTCTCAACTGGAGTGCTTGGAAGAGGAATGGACATGTTGAATTTGAACCAAGTTATAATATTTGATTTGCCTGATAAAATCGAGGAGTATTTGCATCAGATTGGGAGGGCTTCTAGAAGGGGCGAGGAGGGAAATGTTATGCTGTTTTTGAATTGGGAAGATAAGAGGGTTTTTGGAGAGCTTGTTAGGGTTTTGAGGGAGTGTGGAGCGATTTTGCCAGCTCAGCTTAAAGGGTTTAGAGGTGAGAGTAGTGGGGATTGTGAAGGGATTAAGAAGAAGAGGAAAGTTGGGTTTTAGGGTTTTTTTTTTTTTTGAAGATTAAGTCGATAAATTGGAATATTTTGTGTTGTAATTTCATCTGTACTATGTATAGTGATTCTGATTCTTTAGTTGAAGTTCCTTTTGTTTTTATTTTTTATCCTTCAGTTTTTTGGAGATAATTTGATTGAATGAATAACATATAGCTGATGAAATTAAAATATCACTACTGTTATTTATATTTTTTGCATAATATGAGTAGGATTCCTGCAATCAAAGGTTTTCACTAATAAATAAATGAGTTACATAATTATTACTATTGTTATTATTACAAGAAGGAAAAGTTCGAAGAACCCTGTCCATCTTTATAAATTTTGTGAAAGTGAAACCTGCACAAGTTCACATAATTATTATTTTTAAATAAAAAAGAAAGAGTTACATAATTTTTATTTTTTATAAAGAAGGAAAAGTTTTAGAGTGCATTCCTATACTTTTTTTAATTAATATTTTAATAACAACAGAACAAATAAAAATAATATATATAGGGAAATCCGAAAGCACGGCGGAGTTAAGCACGTCCAAAACACGATCACAAACTGTTTCTTCTGCTTTTCAATATACTTTTTATTTTATATATAATGTTTTACTATCTTTAAAAAATAAATTTTATATACTATATATTTAATTTATATATAGCATTTATCGCTTATATATACTTTCGTGCCGTCCCTATATATAAACAAAAAAAACAAAAAAATAATAGGCAATAACAACAACAAAAAGAAGACTGATGGCGGCCCAAAGCCCATAACAACAGACAAAACCTCGAACCTTGCCTGTTCTCTTCATCTCCCCCAATTCCCTCCAGCGCGAACCAAAACACTAATCTCATTATCTCATTATCCGACTGACCAATCATGTGGCACGAGGCGAAGAGATCGGAGAAGAAGGTGCACGAGCTGATGGACACGGCGCGGAAGCGGGCCATGCGCCGGGCGGAGTACCTCGCCAAGCGGCGCGGCGACCCGCTCCAGTCCATCCAGCTCGCCGGCTCCCGCTGCCGCGTCCATCGGGACGACGGGCTCTACCACGCCGCTCAAGAGCAGATCGGACTGTACGTTGTTAAATGAGGAACTTAATTTCGAACAGTTTTGCCAATTGTTCTGTTTAATTGGTTGCTGTTTATAATTGTAACATTTTTTAGCTTTTCTTAAACGATTGATCTCGAATTTATTGTTCAAACCTCATATACATTAATTGAGCAATTTTCATTTGTTTCTTATGAAATAATTCTCAGTTCAGATTTTTTTTTACTTACATAGTACAATTTTCATTTGGAAGAGTTTTGCCAATTGTTCTTGTTTAATCGGTTGTTTATAATTGTAACATTTTTTTAGCTTAATTTTTTTTTAAACAAATGATCTGGTGTTTATTGTTCAAGCCTCGTATACATCAATTGAGCAATTTTCATTTGTTTTTTATAAAATAATTCTTAGTTCTGGATTTTTTTTACTTACATAGTACAATTTTTAAAGCGTACGAGTATGTTTCTAATCCGTGCAATCACTTTGCTTTTGATAAAAAAGAATATAATTCTCAAGTGTTACATTCCCTTATCAACACAAAATCAAATATGATTTTAGCGTCATATTTTGACATACAGATTGATAGCTGTGATTTTAGTGTGTTGGAAGTGAAATTGAGGGGTTTTTTGTTGTAGGATTCCGTGGAATGGGAAGGAAGATAATCTGATTGACAGATTTGACGGACGAGCTTTGCTCGATTTCATTAGAGACTCCAGCTCGATTAGGGGTTTGAATAAATCGCAAGAGAAGACTGAAGAAGAAGAAGAGTTAGAGCAGTTTGTTAACTTTGAACGTTACCGCGATTTGATTAAGCATCGCCGCAGAGGATGTCGGTATTTTTTTTTATTTTTGAGAATAAAAGAAACAATTTTTATTATTTTTCTTCTGAAAATATAGAAATATTTTTGAGGTTGTGGGTTTCGGTGAGTTTGTTGATTCTGAATAGAAGATTACATGTGTTTTGGATTTGAATTTTGAAATTGGAAGTGTTGTTTTTCTTTTTCTGTGCAGTTTCTGAAGAGGAGGGTTTGAAACACATTCAACAAGAATTGGAGGCAAAAAACAATGTTTCATTAAACTTTGACAAGTATGATTCCATTTTTATTTACAAATTAGAAAAAAAACAGAATTTTTTCTTTTTTGTGTAATATTTCCTTATGCTTTTTCTGTTATCCTTATTTTTTAATACAACACAGGCCGAAAAAACCGCAGCCTAAAGGATCCTACTCACAAGTAGGGTTTTCCTACAATAATGGCGAAAAAGAAACCCTAAATCCAGACGAAAATGATGAAAGTGATAGTGAAAGTGAAGAAGATGATGAATTTAGTAGTGATGATAGTAACGATGAAAAAATGGAGAGAATCGCAAAAGATTTTGGGATTAAGAGATATAATTGGCTTGTTTACATGGAAAAGAGGGCCAAAGAGGAAGAAAGGAAGCAAAAAGAACTCATTAAAGGCGATCCTTCCATTGTAAGATAATAATTTAATAATTATTTTTTGTTTATATGCATAAAGAAAAGGATTAGGGAAATTTGCAAAAGCCCCTACATAATGCTGAAATTGCAAATAAAAACCTGCATTATTGGAAATTGCAAAAAGCCCTAATATCTTCTGATAATATATTTTGGCGGTTTTGCAATTTTGGCAAAAAATGCTGGGTTTTTTTTTGCAATTTTGGCATAATGCAAGGGCTATTTTGCAAATATTCATAAGGATTATTATGGTTATTTACATATTTGGTCTCATTTGATTCTTAATTTTTTTTCTGTTATTATTTTTGTAGAAAAAGTTGAGTAGGAGGGAAAGGAGAAAAATATCGCAAATGGAGAGAGAAAAAGAAAGAGAGGCCGCACAGTTTTATGGTCGGGGCCCACATCACGATCCTTATAGGTAGATCCTTTTATTTAATTATTTTTATCTAATAGTAAGTTTAGATTATCAAATAAAGTATAAGGTAAATTTTATGTATAATTTGCAAATTTTGTGAAACTTGTTTCAGGGATCCGAGGCGGAGCCCCTCTTATGAATCATACTCAAGGAGAAGAAGGTAATATCTTCTTTTTAATATTATTTGAAATAGCAGATATCCATCTTTTATATTATACAGATTTTATAGATCTACCATGTTATACCTTTTACATATACATCACAAAATGGGAAAATACTGTAGATAAATGGTATACTCGATAGATTTTTACTGTACATAAACGGTATATTGGCATAGAAAATGATATATTGATAAACTCTATGTTGAATACAGGATATACTGTTTATCAAATGGTACATTGGCACAAATTCAAAAAAGTGTACATTAGTAGTAAGCACAAAATATTATATTGGTTATTCAGTATATACTGTGTAACTGTATACTAAAGGGTATATTGACCCACTGAATTGTAACCCCCTAATGAACAAATATCCATTAACCCTTTCCTGCAAATTATCCTCTAAATTCTAACAGTACACATATTCATTTCACATCCTCTCAGATCAAGATCAAGATCAAGATCGCCTTCGCATCATTCAAGAAAACACGAGAGAGACAGCAGCGGCAAATCAAAGGCTCCCAAAATCGAATACATAACGGAATTCGGAGCGGGGTCGCCTCGTCAGACGAGCCACTGGACGTCTCCTCCTTCCTCTCCAGTTCACTCATCCTCTCCAGTTCGGTCGTCCGATCCAGTGTCTCTCAACCGGTCGGAAAACTTTAACCTATTTTTATTTGAAAGAGAGAAAGAACAGTTGAAAGAGAGATTAAAAAAAAAGGGCGCTTCTTTTGGTCTTCTTTCATCATTTTATCACTACATTTATTTAATTTACTAGCATAATATGTTAAGTATATATTTTATGTGGGAAAGAGGATATAATTGAACTTTTGAAAGAAGATTTTTTTTTGTTTTTGGTCTTATTTTTTTTGTAGGAATTATTATTTTTATTTAATTTCAGGTCAATGGGAGGTCAAAGTCAAATATTGGAGGCACTGCATTGTGATCCTGCATCAATTTCCCGTACAATTGAACAGGAAAAGACTCCTAAATTTGTAAAAGCACCCTTAAGGTTATATATTGAATATTCACTCTACCTAAAGGCGATAATAATAATAATAATAAATGCACCAATTAGAAAAGATGTCCAAAATTGAACTCAGAAGTCACAGATCTCCAAAGTCCAAACACCAACATTTCTTTGTCTTTTCATCTTTACAGAACTTTTTTTTTTTTTTTTTTTTTTTTTTTTTATGTTTTGGTTTGAATCAGTGGTTCTAGTTCAGCTGGATTAGCTAAGCTGGGCAAGAGCATGCCAGGTGGCGGGCCTTCAAAGACTCCGATTGGGGAGAAGAAAGAGACACCTCAAGAGCGGCTCAAAAGGATCATGAGCAAACAGCTGAACAAACAGAGTACGCTTTTAAATGTTAATTTTCAATCGTTACTTTAATTGGTTGCACGTTTAGTCCTTGTACTGTTGTTTAATCTTTTCGGTCCTTGTACTTTATAAATTGTGCACATTTAGTCTCTCATTTAATGGAAATAGTTAATACCGTTAACCTTTTTATGCTACGACCAATTTACCCCTTTAAATGATATCAAAGTACGATTGATTTATTCAAATTCAACAATAATACAAAATATATTTGCATTTATCATAATTTTTTAGATTTTTTTTCCTAAAAATAAAAAATATATTTTTTCCTTAAAGATTAAAATCGCAAATTCGTCCTTTACACTAGAAAGTTAACTTAACAGTGTTAAATATTCCCATTAAGTGAGGGACAACTACAGAGACCAATAAGTATAAAACAAAATTACAGCAATTAAAGTAGAGGGACTAACGACGCATTTATCCCTGTAAAATATAGTTATTTTATCCTCCCTCAATATTTTCGTCGTAATGCAGTAAAGAAGGACACGGCGGCTGAGCAGGCGAAGAGGCGGGAGCAGGAGAAGGAGAGGAGGGAGCGACTCGCTGAACTCAGCCGCCTCTCCCGCCGCAGCCGCAGCCGTAGCAGAAGCCGTGATAGGAGCCGTAGCCGTGATAGAAGCCGAGATCGAAGCCGTGGTAGAAGCCGAGATAGGAGCCGTAGAAGAAGCCGAGACAGAAGCCATGATAGGAGAAGAGGGAGAGAGAGAAGCAGGAGCCGATCTCCCGTGAGGTAATTTTAGCAATATCTCAACTTAATTAATTCTAGAGAGCTGATACGCAACACCGGCTTATTTGTCACCAGGATCGACGGAATTAGAAAGGTATAACAGGATTACCGAAAGGTATTTTGATATGCAAAAAGTAGAATGAACGTATTAAAAGGTATATTGAGATACAAAAGGTATTATTTTTAAATTAGTTCTATACAAAGGTATAATGGACAACTGAATATAGTATAAATATATGATATGGTGATGCTTAAGTGGGTGATGCAAATGTTTTCAAATAAATAAAAGGGAAAAATGCACCGTTATTCCTGGTACTTAAATTGGATTGCGATCTAGTCCGTGTAGTGTTGATTTACACTTTTTGATCCCTGTACTTTGGGGAAAGATGCACGATCAGTCCTTGAATCATGGACGGACCGTGCAAAATTCTTTATAGGGACCAAAAAGTGTGAATCATTAGTACAAGGACCAAATTGCAATTCAATTGAAGTATAAGGACTAACTATGCATTTTATCCCTAAATAAAAGTACTAGTTAAGTTTTAAATAAAACGAGAAAGAAATAAAACGAAATGCTATATGTTTTAATTTGATATTTTTTCTTTATAGGAGGCGTCGGTACAGCAGAAGCCCTAGGAGATACCGTACCAAATCCCGTTCACCTTCACCTAGGTTAACTACTTTTTATTTATTAATATATGAGGGATAAATGCAACCTTAGTCCCTGTACTTTAGTTGGATTGCAATTTAGTCCTCGTACTATTAATTTGACATGCTTGGTCCATGGAATTATGAAAGCATGCATGGCTGGTCCTTGAGTTCGGGAAAAACAATACATGATTCTTTGAAGTACAGGGAGCAAACATTCCAAATTAATAATACAGGGACTGAATTGAAACCCTATTAAAGTACAGGGACTAACGTTGGATTTATATATATTTTTTGTGCGTGTTTATTAAATTTGGTTGAATTCCTTTGCTTAATTATATTTTCTGTCTTTCTCAGGTCGAGAAGCAGATCAAGACACTGAGGAGATATTTTTCCATGCAGTATGCACTATATTATCTTTTGATTTTTCATCATTCGGCTTTCTTTGTTCTTTTTTAATCTGCACTTTTGCTGTTGTTGAAAATTGAATGCATGATTTTGTTATAAATTGTAGTCGTATCAATTTTGCACTGAGATTATAATGTGATGAACTATTTATCCCTCAGGTTCAATTATGCCTTGAGTAATATATATTAGTAGATTATATGAGTGCCTAATGCGTGGGATTTATTTAAGAAAAATTAAAATGTTCAAGTGCAGAATATGCTAGCTTGTTCTTAAGCCCCTCTATACTAGATCTCTGAAATTTCAAGTACAACCCCACAATCGCGAAACTATTTATAATTATTGACTATTGAGTATGTTAATATAAAACACAAGAACTATAATTTAAAACTTTCGATTACATATTTGACTCAGAACGCTCCAAATTCTTCTTTATTTTTATATTTAACTAGAGTCTAGAGCCCACCTTTCCTTCGTTTCGGTATAGAAGTTTATGAAGATTTTATATACATCTGAAGCTTATATTTATTGTAGAAACAAATTATGTTATTATAAGTTTAGTTATACTATAGTCATTATATTGGTGCAATTATTATTTTCTTATCATTGTATAAGTGGCGGTCTTATAATACAATTAAAAGAACATATAAAAATGGCACTATTCTTCTAGTGATTGTAATATAATTATTTAACTGCATATTTCCCATATTATGTAGGGGCCATATAGAAATTTTCTTATTTTATTTACGGATATGCTAAAAGTAATATCTCCTTTCTAAAAAATTTATGAAAACCGGACTTAGTGATTGTAATATAATTATCATTAATTTCTTATTTCTCGAAACTATTCATAAACTTTCTCATATTTTGTTTACATATTGATGATATTTTGCAAATTTTATAAGCATACTCATGATATATACTCTCCGAAGTAATAATTATAAATTGATAAATTTAGAGTTCAAAAAAGTAAATAAAATCTTAGAAGGGGATGTAATTACTTTTCAGAACTCTAAATTTGTCAAGAAATAAATCCTATTCTTCCTAGGATATAAAAATTCCTAAATAAGATATAGGAATAGTAATAAATCACCTCCCTCTATTCTCTAAATATTTACTAAATACTTCTTTCTAATTCCAAAATCTTTCCTAAATTATTGTTAATGAAAGGTAACAAATTATGGTGAAAATTTTAAGCATACGTAACAAGTACTTCCCTACAGCACTGTCATCAAAACCGGCCCGATTCAGTGGTTGAACCGGACCCAGTGGAATTTCCGGTTCAGTTCATTTATTAGATCGGATATGCATAAAAACCGGGTTTTTTGAGTTGAACCGGCCAGGTTTATTGAAAAACTGGAAATTAGACTGGATGTTGAACCCGGTTTTTTGCTGAATCAATTTTTTTTAATGAATGATGCCTTTTCTTTCATTTTCTTTTGCTTGTTTAATGGAAAGAATTAGGGGTGTAAACGGTTCGGATAGTGCTCTTATCATATCCGTATCCATATTTTTTTCCGGATACGGATATGAATACGGATAGATCCGGATACGGATACGGTTCGGATATTAAACTGATATGGATACGGTTCGGATATCGCGGATACGGATTCATTTCGGATTGTTAAAACGGATATTCTAATATGTAGTCCAATATATCATTTCAAAACTCGACTTTGCTAGATTGCTATATAAATATAGATTTTAGAGGAAAAAGTTTTGAGTAAGAAATTATACTAGTTATTATAATCGTTCTACATAGTCAAACACACACACACACACACACACACACACATATATATATATATATATATATATATATATATATATATATATATATATATATATATATATGTACTTTAATATAATAACCATACTAAAACAAAAATGTCACAACTTTGACGGCTAGAGTTTTGTTAGATGAAAAAGGAGTTAAAACATATCTAAGTTGAATGTAGTGATTAAAGAAGAATAAGAAAAGATGAAAACTCGGTTGTCAAATAAGAGGAAAGAAATACAAGAAGATGAATTAAAAGGAAATTAGGAAAGATGGAAAATAATATGGTTGTGAATAAAAGAAAATTAATACTTAATTGATATGGATTCACGTTGAATTTTATAAAAAGGGATATCCGGATAAAAATATTATCCGGATACGGATAATATCCGTATCCCTATCCTTATCCGCCCCATAAAATATATATTGTATCCGTATCCATATCCGTATAAATTATCCATATCAGTATCCATATACGCTGGATACGGATATTTTTATTCGGATATGGATATTTTACGGATAAGGTACAGTTCGGATTCAGATATTATCCGCCCCGTTTACACCCCTAGAAAGAATAGAAAAAATTAATTTTATTGAAGATATGTTACCTTTGAGACTCAATCTAGGAATTAATCAAGCTACTCAATTACAAAGTAGAAACTATTTAGGGGTTCCTTTGAATTTGAAATATTGGACGAATTTGGGATCTTTAGAGTTAGAAAGAAGTTTTATACTTTGTAAGTATATTTGTTATTTTAAACTTTGTATTTCGTAAATTTTCATTGAATTTCTTTGAATTTAGTGATGCGTGCTCTGTACGCTTTCCCCAAGTTGGAGCTAAACAAACAAAATAGCAGTCAAACCCAAAACTTAATATTTTGCATGAATAAACAAAACAAATAGCATGAAATGTATGTGATGCTTACAAAGTTATTTATTTATAAATTATCTTCTGAAAAACCAGAGATTGAACCGGTTGACCCATTGGTTCAACCGGTAAATCAGTGACCTGATATTCTTCCGAGTCGTCGTTCGGGTCGATTCTGTTAACATTGCTCTGCAATATTATGACTTTTTTTTTTAGGATTATTTCTGAAAATAATTCAGCAAATAGCACTGTTTTGGAAAAAAATTAGGTAACTAGCACTACCGCCATCATTGGTGGTGGTAGAGACCTTCTACCGCCACCACCAATGGCGGTAGTGTGCCTAATTTTCAAAATTTTCAAAATTTCCCGTAAAACAGGGTAATTAGATACAAATTAGCCTCTACCGCCAGGCCTTCTGGCGGTAGTGGCATTGTTGTAATTTTTTCCTGATCCAATCGGGTATCAAACCCGTTGATTAAAAAAAAAAAGAAAAAAAATACCTCTACCACCAGGCCCTCTGGCGGTAGAGGTTTTTTTTTTTTTTTTTTTTTTTTTTTTTTTTTTTTTACGGATTTGATACCCGATTGGATCAGGAAAAAATTACAACAATGCCACTACCGCCAGAAGGTCTAGCGGTAAAGGCTAATTTGTATCTAATTACCCTATTTTAATTCCATTGACGGGAAATTTTGAAAATTAGGCACTACTGCCATTAGTGCTGGCGGTAGAAGGTCTCTACCGCTATCACAGATGGCGGTAGTGCTAGTTACCTAATTTTTTCCAAAACAATGCTATTTGCTGAATTATTTTCGGAAATAATGCTAAAAAAAAAAAAATCCAATATTATGGTCCAAAGTATGTCAATATTTCTTACCTTTTTTTTAACACAATACGTAACATCACAACTTAATTAATTATGTAATATTTCTTACCTTTTTTAACAGACAACTCCCAGTATTATGGTCCAAAGTAATATCTCGGGTGGTGATATTTACAGGCGCTGAGCTTGTTATTTACAGGCTTAATTTTTACTTTTAGCAAATTTGATAACTATACCCCTGCTTTTAATTGGTAACTTCTAATTAACAATCAATTAATTTTCAGGTAATTAATACAAATAGATCCTTCTTCAATCTTGTAAGATATCAAAATTTGATTTTGATATTTTCTATATTTTTCTTAATAAGCGTAATTACCAAAATTTGATTTTGTTTTTCATATTAAATTAAATCGAAAACTTAAGCACACATGGTTATATTCATGTGGGCAAAGGCATAATTTATTTTATTTAGTGGGTTGTTAAGTAGTTAAAATATAAGGTCCTATTTGCAAAGGTAAAATATATTACACATATTATCATGGGCATTATTAT
Organism: Juncus inflexus; assembly: GCA_024447665.1. NCBI lineage: Eukaryota > Viridiplantae > Streptophyta > Magnoliopsida > Poales > Juncaceae > Juncus > Juncus inflexus. The sequence continues at coordinate 2,219,333 of JAJHPC010000016.1, read as the reverse complement.
TAGGATTTTGTAAATATGAAACTTTGAGGGTTATATTTATAAATGAGGAAGCCAAATTCTATTTGCCAGCTTCATTCTTCTTCCTCTTCATGCGCATAAATGGATGAGTGCCCCTTTTCTCTTCCATGTCCATTCATTTTTTTTACTCAAATAAGAAGAGAAGAGAGAAAGAGTAAAACCTAGTAAGGATTGATAAAATCTCGACGATTCGAAAAACGAAGGGTATAGCGATATTCTAAACGTTGAGACGAGCAAGTTGATATCCTCATTTGCGCGATTCGGCTCCGTCACCGTAAGCGCGCTTTTCAAAGCGAAGGTCTATTTCGACTAAGAACGCGTGTGCGAGACTCCGTCTCGTCAACTTTCGTGTCTTGTGCGTTAGTGAGTGAATTATTTCCCCTTTTCTCTTATTAAGACTTGCGGTTATGTGCATATAAGGTCATTGTGTGTTCTCATTTTGTGCCTACATATTTACTTCTTTTTATTTGATATTCTCAATTGAATAATTATGGTCATCCTCATAAAATTATGATGTACAAATGAGAAATGGTTAGGGTTTCATAATTAGAGATTTCATAATTAGGGTTTCATAATTAGGGTTTTAAGTTAGAGTCTCAATAATTAGGAATTGGGAATTGGGATTAGGGTTTTGTGCTAAGTTGGAATTATAGATTCATTATTAAACCGTAAAATTTAGTATTAATTAAATTATTTTATTATGCTAATATTTTGGGAAACTTGGAGATGTCACTTTTGGATTTGACGGGTTGTTTTGACGAGACTCGTTTGTGAATTGTACGATTTGTGATTAGTGAACCGTGACATCTAATTTGAGGGGAAACGAGCTACTAGACGTAGTGAAAATTCCAAATTTAGTTTGGTTCAAGACGCGAGGATATATCCATGGTCGTCAAGGCTCTTGTGTGGGAATACGCGATTCCCGAGCTATGTGATTCTCCGAAAGAGTTGGATTTGCTCTCCGCTCTATCCGGCACTTCGATTGACCGCTACGCGTACCCTCATTTGGGAATATTATATGGGTTTTATATATATATGTAAACAAGGAATGTGTGAAAGGAATAGACTTCTAAAGTTGGATAGTAGTAATGGTACATATGGGGAATAGTTTTGTGCCTTTCTTTTACCTTAGAAATTCTTTGAATATTTTTAATTCTACAATTATTACTACATGTGATATTATTTTAATATTTAAAAAAAATTAGTAATATTAATTCGGCCGAATTAGGGTTACAATTGCACTTGTGGCTTGTCTTAATAAGCTAGACCCATTTACTCACTTAGTCGCTTATGTGACTAACCACTCTTTTGTATATGTTTTGGGTCTAGGGTTTCAGGACGGTGCAGAAGGAACTAGTGGAGCTCGTGTGTGAACGGTGAGTACGATGGTTGTTATCATCACGGAGTAAAAGATGTTGTTGTTTCTAGGTTATGTATATTCTTGTACGGTTTGTATATTAGGGTTTTGTTGATGTATATATGGGCTTCCGCATCTGTTCAGGGTTTTGTTATCTCCGTGATGTAGTTATTTCATATATATATGTATGTGATGTTTCATATTATATTTTGGCTTTTATGCACACCTATATATATATATGAGTGATGTTGTTTTCGATTTTATTTTTTTTGTTATCATATGATGCCTCTAGCACACATATTGTGTGTCGGCGGGTTGTCGCATCTTTATTTTTGCGGTGTGACAGCTTTTATGGTATCAGAGCAAAATATCGAAAACAATAGTAGAAATCGTCGTGAGAGTGGGGTTTAGAGTCTTGATAGGCATGCCCGTCTTGTGTAATTATTCTATATGTTGAAATAAAGCCGTATGGTCATACTTTGTTCCGCAGGATAGAATGCCACCTAGGAAAGGACTTGTTTGTGGTCGACCTAGAGGACGGCTCGCGAAATATGAGGTGTCGGTTGAGCGGCCAATACGAGACGACGTTATGCCTCACCCCCTCCTTCTCCCGGTTGGATCCGAGACCCGACTCATGTGCGAGTTCACGTGCGCCACGTCAAGCGTCCGCAAGAGTTGAGGTTCCCTTACCTCCACATCCTCGTCCTACTGTAGGCAATCAAAGGGAAGGTGAAGAACAAGCTAATCCCGAGGATCGTGGTGATCCAGCACCGCCACAACCATTTGATGCGCTAAGGTTTGTCCAGAACCTAGTTCAGCATGTGGCGGATCAAGTGCGTGAACCAAGACGAGATGCCGAACCGACAGGATTTTATGAAGTTGGAACCGAGGACATTTTCTGGTGCGCGTGATCCGGTCGCAGCTGATAACTGGTTGTTGGAGACAACCTGGAATCTTAAGAGAGCCCAAGTGCCTAGACGAGATTGGGTGGATGTTGCGGTTACACGTTTGCAAGGTGAGGCTTTGCAATGGTGGGATCTTCAACGTCACTCATACACTGAAGGTGGAAGAATGCCGTGGCAATGGTTTGAAGCAGCTTTTGAGGAGTTTTACATCCCTGAGGCTGCGATACGTGATTTTGAGGACCAGTTTCGAGAATTAAATCAGGGTGCACGATCGGTCGATGCATTTATTACGGATTATAACCGACTAGCTAGGTATGCATCAGCGTGGGTGCCAAATGAGAAGCGGTTAGTAAGCGAGTTTGTACGTCGCTTACATCCGGAGATAAAGAGGGATGTAGATCAGTTCGCAATGGACTATACTTTTTGCCGAGGTGTGCGATGCGGCTCGTCATTATGAACGGAATTGGCTAGAACCGAGAGCAAGTGCGGGGCCGCATGTGAATGTTGAGATTGGAGGTGCGCAACCCAATCTAGTGCACAACCAAAACCGGCTAACAAAACGTTCACGTGATCGTTTTAGGAGGCCCGAGGCGAATAATAATGCGGGACAACGACCGCCGCAACAACATCAACAACCGCCCTACCGTAGGAGGTGCGGCGGAGCTCATCATGAGAGTCAGTGCTGGAGAGTTCAGGGGCGTTGTTTCAATTGCGGTGAGGCCGGTCATTTTATTAGTAGGTGTCCTCATCCACCTAGGTGGGGAAAACCCATTAAGCCAGCAGTAGGACCGTCACACCGTGGAGGCCAGCTACCTCGAGGAGAGGGGCGTGGTAGTGGAAGGATGTTTGCAGTTAACGCATTAGGAGGGAATGAAGCGGGGACGAGCAAACCCGCAGCGAAACCCGTTACGGTGTATATTTATGATCTACCGGTGCACCCGCATTTATTTTATTTGATTCGGGTGCTACACATTCATTTGTGGCTCGTGATTTCATGAAAAGCTATAAATGGGAATATTCCACCAATAATGCACCGCTCACGGTTTGTACACCCCTAGGTAGGTCGGTGAGTGTTAGTGAGCGTTGTGAGAGAAAGTCTGTTGTCATTAATGATCGAGAGTTTCTGTTGATTTTACCGTTTTGGATATGTTTGAGTTCGATGCCATTTTGGGTATGGACTGGTTGTCGATGCACGGAGCGACGATTATATGTCGTGAGCAGAGGGTTTATTCCGATTTAGCAGATGGGTCACGCATCGGCGTGAAGGGTCGAAGGCTTGGTCAAAATGTTCCCATCATTTCGGCAATTGCAGCGCATAGGCTAATGTCCGCGAATTGCATGGCTTTTCTTGTTAGCGTACAGGGAAAATCAGGTGAATTGCAGTTAGAGGAGATACCGAGTAGTTAGAGAGTTTGCGGCAGTTTTTCCCGATGAACTTCCAGGTTTACCGCCAAAGAGAGAAATTGATTGTGGGATTACTGTAGTAGCTGGTACCGAACCCGTCTCAAAAATTCCATACCGCATGGCGCCTGCTGAGTCAAAAGAGTTAAAAATTCAGTTGCAGGAGTTGTTGGATAAGGGGTTTATACGGCCTAGTGTATCTCCATGGGGCGCACCTGTTCTCTTTGTGAAAAAGAAGGATGGTACATTGCGGTTGTGTGTCGATTATTGTGAACTGAATAAACTCACGGTAAAGAATCGGTATCCTCTTCCTCGCATCGATGATCTGTTTGATCAGTTGAAGGGTGCAACGGTTTTCTCAAAAATCGATCTTCGCACGGGCTATTATCAACTACGAATTAAACCTGACGATATTGACAAGACAGCTTTTCGAACTCGTTATGGGCATTATGAGTTTCTAGTTATGCCGTTTGGCCTGACAAATGCTCCTGCTTCATTTATGGCTTTGATGAACAGTGTGCTTCGCGCTTATCTAGACTCATTTGTGGTTGTATTCATTGATGATATACTGATTTATTCCCGGTCTAGGGAAGAGCACGCTGAACATCTTCGGATTGTACTACGCACTCTCTTGGACCATCAATTATATGCAAAGTTCAAAAAGTGTGAGTTTTGGTTAGAAGAAGTGGCCTTTTTAGGTCATGTAATTTCTGGAGATGGGTTGAGTGTTGACCCTGAGAAAGTAAAGGCTATTGTCGAGTGGAAGCAACCACGGAATGTGAGTGAAGTTAGAAGTTTCTTAGGGTTGGCAGGTTATTATCGACGTTTTGTTGACGGTTTCTCGAAACTTGCACTTCCTTTGACCCAGTTGACGCAAAAAGGGGTCAAGTTTGAGTGGACTGAGGCGAGAGAGCTTAGCTTTCAAGAGTTGAAAAATCGCTTAGTTTCAGCACCTGTTCTTATTGTACCTGTACAAGGTATAGAGTTTGAGGTTTATTGTGATGCGTCGGGGCAAGGTTTAGGCTGTGTGTTAATGCAAGAGCATAGGGTAATTGCATATGCTTCGCGTCAGCTAAAGCCATATGAGAAGAATTATCCGACACATGATTTGGAGCTAGCAGCTGTGGTGTTTGCCCTTAAAATTTGGCGTCATTATCTTTATGGAGAAAAGTGCAAAATGTACACGGATCATAAGAGTTTGAAGTACATTTTTGATCAAAGAGAGCTAAATTTACGGCGGCGTCGTTGGCTTGAAGTTACGTGCGATTATGATGTGTCTATTCAATATCATCCGGGAAGGCGAATGTTGTAGCGGATGCATTAAGTCGTAAAAGCTATGGTAATGCAGTTACATTGTTGACAAGGCAGCCCCAAATCTTGATGGATCTTGGAAGGATGAATATTTATGTACAAGTGCCTGCTTCACAAGCCTTTTTAGCTAATTTGCGTATTCAACCTACTTTAATCGAGCGGATTCGTGAGGCACAAGCGGGTGATCCGCGGTTACAAAAGATTAGAGAGAAAATGCAAATGGGTAAGGCACCGCACTTTCATGTTGATGCAAAGGGTATGTTGCGACTTGGGAAGCGAGCGTGTGTTCCTGACCATGCTGAGATTCGGCGCGATATTTTGACTGAGGCACACGAGTCAGGTTACTCGATTCATCCTGGTGAGACAAAGATGAGTCAAGATCTTCGTCAATATTATTGGTGGCCTAAGATGTACAAAGATATCGCTGATTATGTAGCTAGGTGTCTAGTATGTCAGCAAGTTAAGGCCGAGCGTAAGAAGCCAGCGGGACTTCTTCAGCCTTTACCATTGCGAGAGGGAAAATTTGAAGGGATTACAATGGATTTTGTAACTGGATTGCCTCGAACTCGTCAGGGTAACAATGCGGTTTGGGTGATTGTAGATCGGTTGACGAAAGTTGCTAATTTCCTTCCATTTAAATATGGAACCTCAGGCGAGCAGATGGCGCATATGTATATGCGTACTATCTTTAGGCAATTCGGTATTCTGTTGAGATTGTTTCGGATCGTGATACGCGTTTCACTTCTCATTTTTGGAGGAGTTTTCAAGCGGGGTTAGGGACAAAGCTTTATTTTAGTACCGCTTACCATCCCCAAACAGATGGACGATGCGAGAGGACGATCCAAACACTAGAAGATATGTTGCGAGCTTGCGCTATTTCCATGGGTGGTTCATGGGAAGATCATTTGCATTTATGTGAGTTTGCGTACAATAATAGTTACCATGCAAGCATTGGAGTTGCCCCTTTTGAGGCATTATATGGTAGACGATGTCGTACGCCTTTGTTTTGGGACCCGGTTGGTTCAGAGCGACCATTGGGTCCGGACCTTATTCAAGAGAGCGCCGATCATTTGCGGTTGATCAAAGAACGCTTGAGAACAGCTCAGGATAGGCAGAAGCAATATGCAGATTTAGGCCGAAGACAAGTGGAGTTCCAGCCTGGTGATCACGTGTTATTGCGCGTTTCGCCCACGCGGGGTATCATGCGCTTTGGGGTAAAAGGTAAGCCAAGTCCGAAATATATTGGACCATTTGAGATTCTCGAGCGAATTGGAGCGTGTGCTTATCGTTTAGCTTTGCCCCCAGCTTTATCCGAGGTCCATGACGTATTTCATGTCTCACAACTTCGTAAATATTTGCGAGGTGAAGGTCATGTCCTTGACTTCACAACTCTCCAATTTGAACCCAATTTGACCTATGAGGAGATTCCATTACGCATTTCAGATACTCGCGAGCAAATTTTGCGTAGTAAGGTAATTAGATATGTGAAGGTCCAATGGAATAACCATTCCGAGCGAGAAGCAACATGGGAGCGTGAAGAGGAGATGCAAAAACGATATCCGGAACTTTTCCATAAATAGGTTAGTTTCTATGTTTAGAGGACTAAACATCTTTTTAAGGGGGGAATGATGTAAGATATCAAAATTTGATTTTGATATTTTCTATATTTTTCTTAATAAGCGTAATTACCAAAATTTGATTTTGTTTTTCATATTAAATTAAATCGAAAACTTAAGCACACATGGTTATATTCATGTGGGCAAAGGCATAATTTATTTTATTTAGTGGGTTGTTAAGTAGTTAAAATATAAGGTCCTATTTGCAAAGGTAAAATATATTACACATATTATCATGGGCATTATTATTAGGATTTTGTAAATATGAAACTTTGAGGGTTATATTTATAAATGAGGAAGCCAAATTCTATTTGCCAGCTTCATTCTTCTTCCTCTTCATGCGCATAAATGGATGAGTGCCCCTTTTCTCTTCCATGTCCATTCATTTTTTTTACTCAAATAAGAAGAGAAGAGAGAAAGAGTAAAACCTAGTAAGGATTGATAAAATCTCGACGATTCGAAAAACGAAGGGTATAGCGATATTCTAAACGTTGAGACGAGCAAGTTGATATCCTCATTTGCGCGATTCGGCTCCGTCACCGTAAGCGCGCTTTTCAAAGCGAAGGTCTATTTCGACTAAGAACGCGTGTGCGAGACTCCGTCTCGTCAACTTTCGTGTCTTGTGCGTTAGTGAGTGAATTATTTCCCCTTTTCTCTTATTAAGACTTGCGGTTATGTGCATATAAGGTCATTGTGTGTTCTCATTTTGTGCCTACATATTTACTTCTTTTTATTTGATATTCTCAATTGAATAATTATGGTCATCCTCATAAAATTATGATGTACAAATGAGAAATGGTTAGGGTTTCATAATTAGAGATTTCATAATTAGGGTTTCATAATTAGGGTTTTAAGTTAGAGTCTCAATAATTAGGAATTGGGAATTGGGATTAGGGTTTTGTGCTAAGTTGGAATTATAGATTCATTATTAAACCGTAAAATTTAGTATTAATTAAATTATTTTATTATGCTAATATTTTGGGAAACTTGGAGATGTCACTTTTGGATTTGACGGGTTGTTTTGACGAGACTCGTTTGTGAATTGTACGATTTGTGATTAGTGAACCGTGACATCTAATTTGAGGGGAAACGAGCTACTAGACGTAGTGAAAATTCCAAATTTAGTTTGGTTCAAGACGCGAGGATATATCCATGGTCGTCAAGGCTCTTGTGTGGGAATACGCGATTCCCGAGCTATGTGATTCTCCGAAGAGTTGGATTTGCTCTCCGCTCTATCCGGCACTTCGATTGACCGCTACGCGTACCCTCATTTGGGAATATTATATGGGTTTTATATATATATGTAAACAAGGAATGTGTGAAAGGAATAGACTTCTAAAGTTGGATAGTAGTAATGGTACATATGGGGAATAGTTTTGTGCCTTTCTTTTACCTTAGAAATTCTTTGAATATTTTTAATTCTACAATTATTACTACATGTGATATTATTTTAATATTTAAAAAAAATTAGTAATATTAATTCGGCCAGAATTAGGGTTACAATTGCACTTGTGGCTTGTCTTAATAAGCTAGACCCATTTACTCACTTAGTCGCTTATGTGACTAACCACTCTTTTGTATATGTTTTGGGTCTAGGGTTTCAGGACGGTGCAGAAGGAACTAGTGGAGCTCGTGTGTGAACGGTGAGTACGATGGTTGTTATCATCACGGAGTAAAAGATGTTGTTGTTTCTAGGTTATGTATATTCTTGTACGGTTTGTATATTAGGGTTTTGTTGATGTATATATGGGCTTCCGCATCTGTTCAGGGTTTTGTTATCTCCGTGATGTAGTTATTTCATATATATATGTATGTGATGTTTCATATTATATTTTGGCTTTTATGCACACCTATATATATATATGAGTGATGTTGTTTTCGATTTTATTTTTTTTGTTATCATATGATGCCTCTAGCACACATATTGTGTGTCGGCGGGTTGTCGCATCTTTATTTTTGCGGTGTGACAAATCTCTTTCCAAAAAATGTCAAATAAATTATGAAACTGTATCAAATAGAAAAATCGCTTCAATAGTGTAGCTTTATATTGTTAGTGGAGAAATTAACCATCTTAATATCAAATTTTAAAATAATCAATTGCCAGAGACATCACAATAACAAAATTATCAATTTAAAAAGATAATATTTTCATATTAAATAAAAGCAAAGAATTATATCAATTTACCTAAATTATATCTCATCCCAAAAAATGTACAAAATAAAATATGAGTAATTAAAATATATTACTAATATCTCAGAAATTAAAATGGATAAAACATAAAAAAAATATATTACTAACATCTCAGAAGTTAAAATTACGACTTAAATCAGTAAAGATGAGCGTATATGTTCATCTAATTTCAAGCTACATAAATATTAAATTGCTCATATATCATGAACATTCTATCATATTTTTGATCAAAAATAAACGATAGAATGTTCATGATAAATTAGCGATATACTATTTATGTACCTTGAAATTAAATTTAAAATTCCTAATAATATTTTAATTGCAAAAAAAATTTGATTTTTCTAGGATCTTAATTTTCTATAACATATATATACAATGTGTCATGTATGAAATAAATAAATAAATAAGACAAAAACGTAAGAATTAAGAAAATAAATAACCGTATACATATTAATTTTTGAAGTTAAATATATATTAATTTTCCTAACTGAGAGCATAATTTTTAAACTTAAAATATATATTAATTTTTTTAATTAGGAGCAAGAGACAAAGGAGCTCATTGATTAACAATTACTAAATTAAAATCAGGGACAAATTTGTCAATTGTTGTAAACTAAAGAAAAATGTATGTAAATAGTCAAATGTGTGCCTGTAAATATCACTACCCAATATCTCTCATGTCACCTCACAAGTCACAATTTCTCCAATTTTATATTCCAAAGTTTCCTTTTTTAAAAAAATTATGGTCCAAAGTAAATTGTCTTTATTACATTCCAAAAAAAACCACGACCCCTTAATATCTCTCCTATATAAACCCTTCCATCGCCGACAATTCCCTCTCATCTCAACTCAAATTTCCTTCTTAGCCAAAAACGTCCCTAACAATTCCCTCTCATCTCAACTCAAATTTCCTTCCTAGCCAACAACCCTGAAAAACACACAAAATTCAAACAAACATCCACAAAAATAGAGCTTGAGCAAGGAAACAATGAGACAGCACGATTCTCACAAAGGTGGCCATGCCTTGGAAATTTCTTTCAAAAGATTAAATCCATGGTGATTGAATTCTTAAAAAAGATGAAGAAGATTGGTAAAGATTAAATCCAAGGAGAATAATTCACGCCATAAAAGTTGGCTTAGCTCTCACCTTAGTTTCCATGACTTATTATGTTACACCATTGTTTGATGGTTTTGGCGTGTCCGCTATTTGGGTAGTGCTTACTGTAGTTGTCGTCATGGAATATACCGTCGGTAAGTATATAAACTACCCATATATATTACTTTTATTGATTTTATACTTGATTTCATTATTTATATAAATTTCTTAGTTCTTTTTTGTTAAACTTTTTTAGGTGGTACACTAAGCAAAGGTTTAAACCAGAGAGAGAGAGAGAGAGAGAGAGAGAGAGAGGGAGGGAGGGAGGGATTAGTAGAACTGTGTCATGATACAAAAAACGTAGGTTGTTGTAAATGATATCTGTACGTATGAAAATTAATGAAATGAAAATTTAGGGCCTTCTTGGCCCAATTTTCCTTAAAAAAAATAGTTTATACAACCAAATCAACCACATCATGACTTTGCATCTTTATACTGCTGGTTAGACCTAAATAATTATACTATATCAGTATATCATATAGTGTATCCATGATATTGAATTTAATTTGCTTTTGCAGCTGCGGCGACATTTTCACGATTCATACCAGAAATAAAAGCGAGATATGATTACGGTGTAACAATATTTATATTGACGTTTAGTCTTGTGGCGGTGTCGAGTTTACGAGTAGATGAATTACAATTTGTTTATCAAAGAGTCTCTACCATTGGCATAGGGGTCGCTACTTGCCTTTGCACCTCTATTTTTGCCTTTCCTGTTTGGGCTGGAGAAGACCTTCACAATTTGATGATTACTAACTTAGACAAACTCGCAAGTTTCTTAGAAGGTACTATAGTTTAAATTTTTATTATATTTTCTTCCTACAACTTTTAGACATACCTAAATTTGCAAATATTAGCGGGAAAAATGAAAAATTGAACTAAAAACTAAAGCGGGCCGAAATAGACACAACAAACATCTTGGGGAGTAGAATTAAAGCACCAACCCATTATATAAGCCTATCTTACACGTAGGACCAATAAAATAACGTTCAGACTTTTATTGCAACTATTTGTGTAGCCATTGTGCAGCTTACAAATAAAACTAATGATTTCTTTATTTTGTAGGAATAGAGGCTGAATGTTTTGGAGAAAAATTGAATTTTGAAAGTTTAGAAGGAAAACCTTTGTTAGGGCGGTACGAACTGGTACCGTCAAATTCAAGATCAAACTATGTAAATCAAACTATAAATAACGGAAGCATACCTTGATCCATGATTGCGTTTGGAGTATAGAACACCGAATTCGCAAGTAGGTCTTCCAAATACTTTATGAACGCCAATTGAGATGCCTTTGTTGTATTTCTCTTATGATCTCTCTTTCTCTCTTCTTAATGGGGCAGATGAAAGAAGTGACTTAGTTCATATGTATTGGGGAGCAAATTGCTTATATAGTCTAAGAGGTACTCTTTAATGAAAAGACACCCTTTGACTCCTAATCTGGAACTTTCTAATTCAGCCCATCATAAAATATAGAAATACACCACCCACAATTCTACACATCAAAGGCCACACCCTAATTTGACACATTAATGTTTAATATCATTAACTAAAGTTGATCACTTTATTATAAACATATTTGACAGTAGTATAATACATATTATTATTTTACAAATAAGTCCAATGTTGGATTAATAATCCAACAATCTCTCACTTGGACTATATGTATAACCTTATAATTGTGTATTCAAACATTAACCAAAGTATGCGCATCTTTTCTGTCATTAACTTTTATGTGTCCCTTAACAATTCCGTCCATCGGCATACCGACATAGGATCAAAGCGGCTTTCGTCACATTTATTGTAACTAAATCTTCAATGGTCACATATATCGGCATAACTAAATGACACGAATCATGATGTGGATGCGTAGCATGAAAATTTCATGTAATGTGATCTTAACATGTCTATTTCGAACTGGTCCACTTTATTATTTTGTGAGATCATACCAAAAAAAATCGTCTCCTTTAAAACCTTGTTGAGACAAACCGTCTCCCTTATAACCGTATTGAGACGTAACCGTACAAATCAGAATATATAAAATAAAAAAAAATAAACCAATTATTTTTTCTCAACAGAAACAAACCATAATCAGAATAAAAATCAAACAAAACAATATCACATGCTATATGTCATATGTCTAAAATATGTCTAGATAATAAAGATACAAATACAAAACTCCCACTAGAACTGAATATCCTCAACTGAAACAACACCCATACTAGCAACATGCTCGCGAAACACGTTTGGTGGTAATTGCTTAGTTAGTGGATCCGCAATCATAGAGTCTGTACTAATATTCTCAATAGACACCTCTTTATTCTGAACTCTTTCTTTTACAACTAGGAACTTGAGGTGTATAAATTTTGCCTTTGTCGAGCTCCAATTGCTATTGGAATATAACACTGCTGTATTATTATCATTATATATTTTTAGTGGTCTCTCTATGGTGTCCACTATACGTAGCCCCGTGACAAAATTCTGCAATCATATCCCATGGTCCGATGCATCAAAACAAGCCATAAACTCTGGTGCCATGGTGGAAGCTGCTATAAGTGACTGTTTAGCACTCTTCCAAGAAATGACACCACTAGCTAACATAAAGATGTAGCCGGTCGTTGATTTACTAGTGTCTAAGCATCCTCCAAGATCAAGAGTCGGTATACCCGATGATCTCAAGCTGATCCGACTTCCGATATGTGAGCACATAGTCTTTTGTTCTCTTCAAATATCGCAAGACCCTTTTAGCTGCTTTCCAATGGTCTATGCCTGGATTGCTTAAATATCGTCCTAACATTCCTGTAATGTACGCAATATCCGGACGCGTACATACCTAAGCATACATCAGACTCCCTACTACGGAAGCATAAGGAATCATCTGCATCTCCTGTTTTTCCAAATCATTCTTGGGACACTGATCGAGACTAAAGTTATCTCCTTTAGCCACAGGGGTATCTATTGGCTTACTATTATGCATGTTATATCGTTTAAGTATTCTTTCAATATAGTTCTTTTGTGATAAACTGAGAATACCACGAGAACGATCTCGAAGTATTTCTATACCTAACACAAAAGATGCATCACCAAGATCTTTCATCTCAAAATTACTAAATAGATATCTCTTGGTGTCATGCAGTAAAGCCATGTCATTAGTAGCTAGTAATATGTCATCGACATATAAAACTAAAAAAATGAACTTACTCCCACAGAACTTATGGTATATACAATCATCTACCAAATTCATCTCAAAACCGAACGAGATGATTTTTTGATGAAATTTAAAATACCGTTGTCGAGATGCTTGTTTGAGTCCATAAATAGATTTCTTGAGTTTGCAAACCATATTCTTTGGATCTCCCAATACAAAGTTTTCTGGTTGCACCATATATATTGTCTCATCAATGTCACCATTGAGAAACGCCGTCTTTACATCCATCCGATGTAACTCAAGATTGAAATGCGCGGCCAATGCCATAATAATCCTTAAAGAGTCTTTCGAAGAAATAGGGGAGAAAGTCTCTTTATAATCTATTCCTTCTTTCTGTGTAAAGCCCTTTGCGACAAGACGAGCTTTGTACCTATCCACATTGCCTTTTAAATCCCGTTTAGTTTTAAAAATCCATTTACAACCAATGGGTTTCGATCTTTCTGGCAATGGGACAAGATCCCAAACGTCATTATCTTTCATTGACTTCATTTCTTCATTCATGGCATCGATCCACTTGTGAGAATTAGAACTTTCCATTGCATGACGAAAGTTGATCGGATCATCTTCCGTCATTCCAATGTTAAACTCATGTTCTTGGAGAAATACAATATAATCATCTGGTATTGCACTTTTTCTTTCTCTAGTGGATCTTCTTATGGAGATACTGGAAGGTTTTTGAGATGTCCGAATTTGTTATTCGGCTACATTGTCTTGATCATTAGTGTTCTTAACAGAATCAAAATCTAAGTCCTGATTAATGTCAAGAACATCTGTCGGAATATTTATATTCCTCCTCGAAGACAAAATTTGTAGCCGTATTCCCCCCCGCAAACGGGACATCCTCAAAAAATTGCGCAATTCCCGACTCAAAAATCGACCTTGTTGTGGGATCATAAAATTTGTAACCCCTAGATTTATCGGCATATCCAACAAAATAACAACTAATTGTCTTAGCGTCCAATTTCTTTTCATTAGGCTTATAAGGCTTTGCCTCCGCCGGACAGCCCCAAACACGCAAATGCTTTAAACTAGGCTTTTTACCTACCCAAAGTTCATATGGTGTCTTATTAGCTGCTTTAGTTGGAACTCGGTTTAAGATATAGGCTGCAGTTTTAAGCGCTTCTCCCCAGAGAGATGGCGGCAAAGTAGTATTATTTATCATACTACGCACCATATCCTTAAGTGTTACTTTTCGTCTCTCGGCTACACCGTTCATGCTAGGCGAACCCGGCATTGTATAATGTGGGACGATACCGCTTTCCTCTAGGAATTTCGCAAAAGGGCCCGGACGTTGTTCTCCTGAACCGTCATATCGACCATAGTATTCACCACCACGGTCAGATCTAACGCTTTTGATCCTTTTGTCGAGTTGATTCTCAACTTCAGCCTTAAAGATCTTGAACACATCCAGTGCTTGCGCCTTTTCATGAATGAGATAAATATAGCCATATCTAGAAAAATCGTCTATGAACGTGATATAATAATGTTGACCATTTCTCGCACCTGTTGGAAACGGCCCACATATATCTGTGTGTATCAGTTCTAAGACATCTTGAGACCTATTGGCTTCAAATCTCCTTATATTGGTTTGTTTACCCTTTATACAATTAACACATATATCAAAATCATTGAAATCTAAAGGGTGGAGAATTTCATTTGACACGAGTCTCTCTATTCTCCGTTTGGAGATATGACCTAATCTCTTGTGCCATAACGAACCGGAATTCTCGTAAGTTAATTTTCGCTTTACACTACGTGTACTTGAGTGCAAGGTTTCTTTAGGTGAAGCAACAAGATCAATAGAATAAAGATTATCAGAACCATATAAAGAACCAGATCCAACTAATTTTGAATGTTGATACAAACCAAACTTTCTGTTTCCAAAAGAACAAACATAACCAGTTTTGTCCAAAATAGGAACAGAGATTAAGTTACGCCTAAAAGTAGGTACAACAAAAGTATCACACAAATCCAAATAAAATCCAAAACTTAATAATAATCTAAAAGTTCCAATAGCTTCAACTTCAACGGTTTTGCCATCTCCCACATAGATGTATCTTTCACCATCACTTGGTTTTCGGCAATGCTGGCAACCCTGCATAGACACACTGATGTGAGTTGTTGCACCAGAATCTATCCACCACATGTGTCTATTTACCGAAATTAAATTAACTTCAGAACAAACCAAATTTAAAGGCATACCTTTCTTAGCACGCCAAGCATGATAGTTGTTGCAATTCTTTTTCTTATGCCCTTCGGCTCCACAAAAGAAGCATCCAGTATCTCCGGGTTTCACCGGTTTCTTTTCTTGCTTCATTTTAGGTGCCGGTCCCGCAGCCGCCTTACTCTTGTTCTTTTTCCATTTACCCTTGTTCTTTGAGGTAGAGGCAAGATGAGCACTTTCTATCTTATTCTGCTTCAACCTTTCCTCTTCTTGAACACAATGTGAGATGAGCTCATTCATAGTCCAATTTTCTTTCAAATGGTTATAGCTCACCCTAAATTGTCCAAACTGTGTCGGAAGAGATATCATTATAAGGTACACAAGCAGATCATCAAGAAATGTTCAGTTTATGTGCATTTAACTTTGAAGTTATCTGACACATTTCCATAATGTACTTTCTTATATTTTTGCCATTATACTTTATTGAAATGAGGTTTGTTAAGAGCGTACATATTTCCGCCTTTTCATTCTTACTAAACCTCTTCTCAATATCCTCAAGATACTCTTTAGCCGTAGCTATATTTTCCGAAGATGTGTCCCTAAATGCTTCCGGAATGGACGTCTTCATGATCATCAAACTAATGCGATTCGACTTTTCCCACCTCGCCATCTCCGCCTTTTGCTCAGGCGTACTCTCATCAGTGAGTGCTTCGGGTTGTCCTACCCTTAACGCAAGGAAATGATCATTAACACCAAGGTAAATCAACAAATTGTCTTTCCACATCTTGAAGTTTGAGCCATTCAACATTGGAATCGAATTGATATCAGCACTGATTTTCAATCCAGTTTTAGCTGAAAACAGAGAACAATAAACAAACATTGTTAGCTCTCCAAAAAATTAACCGTAAACAATAATAACAAATTCAATAAAAGGTAACCCCATCACAAAATATCGGTTTCCATTAATATTTTATCTTTGGATAAAAAATATTAATTACTGATTGATATTTTGGCGTAGTTATTAATCATTGATAATAAGTAACATGTCAACAAATTTAACCTTCCTTTGGGCCGATTAGATGAGCTACATGTAAAACCGAATAATCATCACATGCTTTTAATACTACTCATGTACACAATACTAAATAAATATGAACCTTCCTTTGGGCCGATTAAATATTTATTCAATAATATGAACACAACTGTTTATATTCAAAAATAAAATTAATTTCGACATGAGAGGTCACTTTGGCGACATGATGTCGAAACAAATTAATTTCTGAATATGTAATACTTAAATACCTTAATTTGAACTTAAAATTATACCGTAAATCTGAATTTATAATTTAATATGGGCAAAATTTGGATTTTTTTATTAATGGATTATAATACTTACTTGTTGGGTTTCTACTGTTCATAACACAGCGGAAAATACAAAACGAAACAAAATCGAATTCGAAACCCAAAAGAAGGATCCGTGAATTACAATTAAATCAAAGAAAAGTTCATAACTTTGTACCTTCGGATTAGGCTTAATCCGTGATGATCAAAAGCGAATTTGGTTGACGCTTTTCTTTGGTCGATTCCAAACCGGTTTCCAAACCGATCCTTTGTATGTTTCGCCTAACCGGTCTAACAAACCGATCTCCAAACGAACGGATTCCCCAAGCAAACCGATTCTCCAAACAAAACTATGGTTTCAACCCGAATCACAAAGACGCCGCACTTCGCTTCGTCCTCTACCGGTATCCACACGAACAACCCCTTTGAACGGATAAAGAACGATATATGCTAGTATCCGTTCTTCATTTCTCTCAGAGAAATAACAAGAGAATAATTTTCGGATTTTTCTATCCTTTTTTTTCACAAAAATTTGGACGAAAATATTATAATCCTTAACTTGATTTTGGGGTGTCTCTTGTGCCTACATAGTCCATAAATTTCATATCCTATGTGCATGGTAACTATGTAACCATATATGCAACACACCTTATCATATAAGATGTAGGATTAGATGTGTCACTTAACTATGTAGCTCTCCATACAACTTATCACATAAGTTATGATTTTTCTGTGTACGTCTCAATAGTTGTTCTTTGTGTGTGACCCTGTAGGTTTACTTAATGTTGGCAATAATCACAATGGATTATAAATCATGAGTGGCCTCTAGCAAGACATCATGATTACCCAAATTAAGCAAATATAGATGATTCGATCAAACCTAATTTATGTCATGCATTGTATCCCTTTGTTACACGATATCTATATCGTCCATAAGGCATGGTATGTGTCAACCTTATGTTGGTCAATAAATATTTCTTGACACCGAATTTGATTGAACATGAAATGACATTAATAACTCTTTATTAATTCACTTGAGCACGGCCGTGCGTTTCTTCAATCAAATCATCAAGAGGCCTAAAGATATCTCTCTCAATTTATGAGAGGAACAAATCCTATCTTAATTAAACTCTTTCCTCCTCATAATTCATTATATACCTAATTATAATCTTTATGACCGCCCGGTTAAAGACGATGTTAGATTATATTAAAGTATAAAATTTCTCATGTAGGAAACTGAGATAATCTCAAGTCTAAGGATTACAGATACATTCTTTATTGAGAATAACTAATGACACGAACCATGTAGTATTCTCACAGTGGGTCACTCCAGTATATGGTCTCTAACATATACTTATGCTAATGACTTAATAACACTTATTCATGATCAGTAAAACGTGACCATCAGTCAACTAACATACTGATGTACATTTATAGCTTATCATAAAGTATGTTTGTCTCACAAACATCCTATGAATGATCAGGGACGGTTTAGAATATCATTCATAATACTTTAAAGTTTTACTATTAAAGTCACATACTTTGATGATATAAAGCTGAATATCATATTCAAGGTTCATTTTAGTAATAAGAATAAAATAACCAATACGCATTTATTATATAAAATATCTCTAAATAAAAAATAATGTTTGTTTAACACAATCCATATATCTAGGTCTCAAATACATTGGCCTAGGGCATACTACTAACAATCACCCACTTGCACTAGGCCGAATCTAACAAGTATCTAATACCCATCGACCTAGCATGACCCTCATGCTTTGCTTGAGAAAGTAGTTTAGTCAACGGATCGGCAACATTATCATCACCATCAACTCTACATATTTTAATATCTCCTCTCGCTATGATCTCCCTGATCAAATGGAAACGTCGAAGTATGTGTTTGGTTCTCTGATGCGATCTTGGTTCCTTTGCCTGCGCGATTGCCCCATTGTTGTCACAATAAAGATCGACAGGATTTGCTATACTAGGAACCACACCGAGTTCTTCAATGAACTTCTTCATCCAAACTGCTTCCTTAGCTGCTTCTTGAAGCTGCTATGTACTCCGCTTCTGTCGTAGAATCCGCTACAATGTCCTGTTCGGAACTTTTCCAACTTATTGCACCTCCATTCAAACAAAACACATAACCAGATTGCGATCTAAAATCATCATTGTCGGTTTGAAAGCTTGAGTCCGTGTAACCTGTTACAACTAGCTCACTTTTAAATCCTCCATAAACCAAGAATGAATCCTTAGTTCTTCTCAAGTACTTCAGAATATTCTTGACTGCTGTCCAGTGACTTTCACCGGGATCATATTGATATCTGCTAGTTGCACTTAATGCATATGATACATCTGGTATAGTACAAAGCATGGCATACATGATAGATCCAATAGCCGAAGCATACGGGATTTTATTCATGCGATTTCGTTCTTCCTGATTAGCAGGACGTTGAGTCTTACTCAATTTTATGCCATGTGACATTGGTATGAAACCTCTTTTCGAATCATCCATTCGAAATCGTGTCAACACTTTGTCAATATAGGTACTTTGACTTAGACCTATGAGCCTTTTAGATCTATCTCTATAGATCTTAATGCCGAGTATATAAGCGGCATCTCCTAGGTCCTTCATTGCAAAAGACTTTCCTAAAAATGTCTTAACATTTGTTAAAGTCGGAATGTCATTTCCAATGAGTAATATATCATCTACATAAAGTACTAGAAAAACTATTGCGCTCCCACTAACTCTCTTGTAAACACAAGGTTCATCTTCATTTTTGATAAAACCAAAACCTTTAATTACTTCATCAAAATGAAGATTCCAACTCCGAGATGCTTGCTTTAATCCGTAAATGGATCTCTGCAATTTGCAGACCTTATCAGAATTCTTAGGATCAACAAAACCTTCAGGTTGTGTCATATACACATCCTCGAGTAAATTTCCATTAAGAAAAGCTGTTTTGACATCCATTTGCCATATCTCATAGTTATAATACGCAGCTATGGCAAGTAGAATTCTAATCGATTTAAGCATGACAACTGGTGAGAAAGTTTCGTCATAGTTTATACCATGAGTTTGTCGGAAACCTTTCGCAACAAGTCTCGCTTTATAGGTATGCACATTTCCGTCCATGTCAGTTTTCTTTTTGAAAACCCATTTACACCCAATGGTCTTAGAACCTTCAGGTGAATCAATTAGGTTCCAAACTTGACTATCGTACATGGACTGCATCTCAGTTTTCATGGCTTCTAACCATTTATGAGAATCAGGATCCTTTATAGCTTCTTGGTAAGATGTGGGTTCATCATCTATGAGCGCCACATTTCTATCATCAGTCACGAGAAATCCATATCTCTCGGGCTCATGACGAACTCTACCAGATCTACGAGGAGTATCTTGTGTTTTAAGACCGGGCTCGTCAACTCTTGAAGAGATTTGTGGATCTTCCAATGGCTGTTCATTGCTAATTAGTGGATCTTGAATTACTTCAAGATGTACTTTACTCCCACTAGTTCCTTTAGAAATAAATTCTCTTTCCGAAAAGATACCATTTCGAGCAACAAATACTTTGTTCTCGGATGAGTTATAAAAGTAATATCCTTTAGTTTCTTTAGGATATCCCACAAATAAGCATTTATCAGATTTCGGTGTTAACTTGTCAGAAATTTGACGCTTCACATAAGCTTCACAACCCCAAATCTTTAGAAAAGACAATGTGGGACTCCTCCCAGTCCATATCTCATATGGAGTCTTTTGAACAACTTTTGATGGAATTCTGTTTAGTATGAAAGCGGCAGTCTCAATGGCATAACCCCAAAAGAATATCGGAAGATCTGTTTGACTCATCATAGACCGAACCATATCTAGTAAAGTTCGGTTTCTCCTTTCCGAGACACCATTCCATTGACGTGTTCCAGGAGGAGTAAGTTGTGAAACTATTCCACAATCTTCAAGATGATTGTCAAACTCTAGGCTTAAATATTCGCCACCTCGATCTGATCGAAGTGCTTTTATTTTCTTACCTAGCTGGTTTTCTACTTCATTTTATGAAAATTTTGAACAATTCAAAAGATTCGGATTTATGTTTCATTAAGTAAACATATCCATATCTACTTAAGTCATCAGTAAAAGTAATGAAGTATCGAAAACCACCTCTAGCTGCTGTGCTCATTGGTCCGCATACATCTGTATGTATGAGATCCAATAACTCACTTGCCCTCTCACCTCTCTTTGTGAAAGGAGCCTTTGTCATCTTACCTAATAAACAAGATTCGCACGTCTCAAATGATTCTAAATCAAATGAGTCTAAAAGTCCATATTGGTGGAGTTTAGAAATGCGTTTCTCATTTATGTGTCCTAAACGACAATGCCAGAAATATGTCGGATTCAAATCATTAGATTTAAATCTCTTTGTATTAATGCTATAGATAGACTTGTAATGTTCATGATCAAGATTTAAAACATAAAAACCATTTTCTAATTGACCATTCGCATAGAAAATATTTTCTTTACTTATGGTAAAATTATTATTCTCAATAACAAACTTAAAACCATCCAAAACCAATCTCGACATAGATACAATATTCCTGTTCACAGTAGGTACATAGTAGCAATTATTTAAATTTATTACAAGTCCAGAAGGTAAAGATAATAAATAAATGCCCACGGCTAATGCAGCAACTCTTGCTCCATTTCCCACCCGCAGGTCCACTTCACCTTTCGCTAAACTTCTACTCCTTTGCAGCCCCTGTACATTATTACAAATGTGAGTACCGCATCCGGTATCTAATACCCAAGATGAAGAAGTAGATAAATTAATTTCAATAACATTAATACCTGAAGTAGTAGTCTCACTACTCTTCTTCTTCTTCTTTAGATCCTCCAAGTATGCCTGGCAATTTCTTTTCCAATGGCCTGGTTTATTGCAGAAGAAACAAACACCCTCCTTGGATTTCTTGTTCTTAGGTTCGGACAACATCTTGCCCTTACCTTTTCCTTTGACTTTGCCCTTGAATTTTCTCTTTTGACCCTTGCCTTTCTGAATCAAGAGAACATCGTTGACAACATTTGTCTTCATAGTCCCCTTAAAGTTTTTCAGCATGCCGTGCAACTCGGTGATACTCTTGTCCATGTTATGCATATTATAGTTCATTATAAATGGCTTGAATTCGGAGGAAGAGACCTAAGGATCAAATCGGTAGCCATCTCATTGCCAACCTTTGCCCCTAGTTTCTCAAGTTGATCAAGGTACCCTTTCATTTTTAGAATATGAGCACTCACTGAAGAGTTGGGAACCATCTTACAACTTGCTAATGCACAATGTGCATTATACCTCTCATTTCTAGCTTGCTCTTGGAACATTTCCTTGAGCTGTGCCAACATTGGAAATGCCTCTAAATTTTCAAACTGCTTTTGAAGATCGGCATCCATGGTGGCCAACATGAGACATGTCACATCATTAGAGTCGCTTGTATGCTTGGCATAAGTGTCTATCACTTCTTGATCAGCATCATCAGCGGGCTGATTAGGAATGGGCCTTTCAAGGACATAGTTCTTCCTTTCTTGTTTGAGAACAATTCTCAAATTCCGATGCCAGTCAAGGAAGTTTTTCCCATTGAGCTTGTCCTTCTCAAGGACGAATCGCAATGTTAAAGTTGATGTGTTGTTTGTTGCCATTTTCTACACAGAATTAAATGCAGGTTTATATTAATATGTGATTTGAGATATTTTAATATAATTTTAACTCCCACTATTTTAATCAAATCAATAACCCTCAAATGTATTGATTCGGAAATTTTGACTTTAAATTTCATAGTGGGCCAAGATCCATATTTCATCAAGTTCCAAGTGAGCTTTGACTCATCGCCTAGAACCTAATTATTTAGGTAGGAACGTTTCCAATTGTATCTCATACAACTCTCGTTTAATCCATAGGATGAGCATCATATGCTCGGCGTATGCATCCTATCATATGCCCCGAACCCAAGTCTGACTTGATAGTTCAGTTGAATCTAACCATGTCTAAATATCGAGAATGACCATTTCTCGCTTCTTATCACCCTAAGATTATGCTAATTCACTATGCTTTGGCATACCCAAATTTTGCATGATCGAAGGGATAATAAGTATAGATACATGGGAGGCATTTCTATGATTCAATATTATATGAGGGATTGTTATGTTTAATCTTTTATTTTATTTTATCATGTATTTCATCACAGAACATCAGATGCACAGATAAAATAAATATGATATGATATAACATGGCCTTGATGATCTAAATGAGCCAATCATTAAGATCATTTCCTAAGATACATTCAACCACAAGGCATTGATGAACTCCTTCATCTCCATGATGTGTATGAGGTGGACGGTGAACTCCTTCATCTCCATGATGTGTATGAGGTGGATGGTGAACTCTATCATCTCCGTGATGCGTATGAAGTGGATGGTGAACTCCTTCATCTCCATGATGTGTATGATCGTGGTAGTTATATTATATATAAAATGAACGGAACCATGCCCGTCACAATTAACCATCAAAATAAATTACATCACATCAACCAAGAACGGAACCATGCCCGTTTTTACATACATACATATATTACACACATCACATCATCACACACAAATCACAATCATTCAACACATATCTAATAGGCCATGTTATATGCATTATGTTGTACTTTAAACGATTTTACGAAATATGTATAAGGCGTTACGAATATGAAATTCGGGGTCTACGATTAATCTATGCGTGAGTGCGGGGTTCGGGGCGCTGCCCCGAAAAATGGGGATCCCGCTGAAGAAATTTCTTTAAAAAACTTGATGTGTTAAATACATCATTTCGAAATTTATTTAGTGTATCATATACGTAGTTTCGCACCTTTTCATAAAATTTAGACACCCATCCGAAGGTTATGATACATCACATGCATCCCTTCATGAGATACCCAAAGCACCCTTTCAATCATGTCGCAACCTTTCATAATCAAGATACATCACATGCACCCTTTCATGAAGTCGCATCCTTTCATGAAATCGCAACCGTTCATGATCAAGATACATCACATGCACCCTTTCATGAAGTCGCATCCGTTCATGATCAAGATACATCACATGCACCCTTTCATGAAGTCGCACCCTTTCATGAAATTACAACCGTTCATGATCAAGAGACATCACATGCACCCTTTCATGAAGTCGCACCCTTTCATGAAATTACAACCGTTCGTGACCAAAATTCAAAAAATTGAAAAACAACGCCTCAAAATCAAAAGAAATATTTCGAAAATGGTTTATCCGTCTTAATTTAATTGGAATTCACTTGGCTCTGATACCACTGTTGGGTTTCTACTGTTCATAACGCAGCGGAAAATACAAAACGAAACAAAATCGAATTCGAAACCCAAAAGAAGGATCCGTGAATTACAATTAAATCAAAGAAAAGTTCATAACTTTGTACCTTCGGATTAGGCTTAATCCGTGATGATCAAAAGCGAATTTGGTTGACGCTTTTCTTTGGTCGATTCCAAACCGGTTTCCAAACCGATCCTTTGTATGTTTCGCCTAACCGGTCTAACAAACCGATCTCCAAACGAACGGATTCCCCAAGCAAACCGATTCTCCAAACAAAACTACGGTTTCAACCCGAATCACAAAGACGCCGCACTTCGCTTCGTCCTCTACCGGTATCCACACGAACAACCCCTTTGAACGGATAAAAAACGATATATGCTAGTATCCGTTCTTCATTTCTCTCAGAGAAATAACAAGAGAATAATTTTCGGATTTTTCTCTCCTTTTTTTTTCACAAAAATTTGGACGAAAATATTATAATCCTTAACTTGATTTTGGGGTGTCTCTTGTGCCTACATAGTCCATAAGTTTCATATCCTATGTGCATGGTAACTATGTAACCATATATGCAACACACCTTATCATATAAGATGTAGGATTAGATGTGTCACTTAACTATGTAGCTCTCCATACAACTTATCACATAAGTTATGATTTTTCTGTGTACGTCTCAATAGTTGTTCTTTGTGTGTGACCCTGTAGGTTTACTTAATGTTGGCAATAATCACAACGGATTATAAATCATGAGTGGCCTCTAGCAAGACATCATGATTACCCAAATTAAGCAAATATAGATGATTCGATCAAAACTAATTTATGTCATGCATTGTATCCCTTTGTTACACGATATCTATATCGTCCATAAGGCATGGTATGTGTCAACCTTATGTTGGTCGATAAATATTTCTTGACACCGAATTTGATTGAACATGAAATGACATTAATAACTCTTTATTAATTCACTTGAGCACGGCCGTGCGTTTCTTCAATCAAATCATCAAGAGGCCTAAAGATATCTCTCTCAATTTATGAGAGGAACAAATCCTATCTTAATTAAACTCTTTTCTCCTCATAATTCATTATATACCTAATTATAATCTTTATGACCGCCCGGTTAAAGACGATGTTAGATTATATTAAAGTATAAAATTTCTCATGTAGGAAACTGAGATAATCTCAAGTCTAAGGATTACAGATACATTCTTTACTGAGAATAACTAATGACACGAACCATGTAGTATTCTCATAGTGGGTCAATCCAGTATATGGTCTCTAACATATACTTATGCTAATGACTTAATAACACTTATTCATGATGAGTAAAACGTGACCATCAGTCAACTAACATACTGATGTACATTTATAGCTTATCATAAAGTATGTTTGTCTCACAAACATCCTATGAATGATCAGGGACGGTTTAGAATATCATTCATAATACTTTAAAGTTTTACTATCGAAGTCACATACTTTGATGATATAAAGCTGAATATCATATTCAAGGTTCATTTTAGTAATAAGAATAAAATAACCAATATGCATTTATTATATAAAATATCTCTAAATAAAAAACAATGTTTGTTTAACACAATCCATATATCTAGGTCTCAAATACATTGGCCTAGGGCATACTACTAACATTACTGACTTAAAAATCAAAACATATTTATAAACCTTTTGTTTTAATTTGAAAATCATAAAGCCCATGAGCCCAACCGAATTACCAAAATAAATAAATAAAACATATACATGACCATTCGTTTTATTCTTTTATTTCGGCCCATAAATAACAAGCCCAACCCAAAATACTTATTTCTTAAAACTGAATTTGGAATTCCGGATTTCAGTTCTTGATTTTCATGAGAAAATTTGAAAAACCGGGATTTCAATTCCCATCTCCTCCAAATGACACCCTTCGTCCAGAGAAGAAAACTAATGGCTCCTCTTCTTCTATGCGCCTCTTCGACATCGACGAGTCGCGTCTCTGTGTCACGCCTTACCGATGCCTCGCGCCTCTTCATGTGGCGAATAGATGGCCACGTGAAACCCTAGGCCGCGAAATGTCCAATGAAAACTCGAAATCCAGATTGCTTCCATCACAGTGACGTCTGTTGGCCTGACGCAGTGACTCTCACTCTGGTAATGGCTTGCCAGCGAATCTCCGATGACAGTCCTTGATCACTTGATCTTCATCAAATCCGGCCCCAATTTTACCCTTTCTTATTCATGATTCTTAACATAATTGGACCCTTTTATGTTCAATTTAACCTCTTTTGTGTTCAATTTAATTGAAAACCGAAAATTGAATATAGAAACAAATCTAAAATAGGATTAAATCAACACATAATACTTGATTCAACATAGACCCGCTCTGATGCCATTTGTTAGGGCAGTACGAACCGGTACCGCCAAATTCAAGATCGAACTATGTGAATCAAACTATAAATAACGGAAGCATACCTTGATCCATGATTGCGTTTGGAGTATAGAACACCGAATTCGCAAGTAGGGTCTTCCAAATACTTTATGAACGCCAATTGAGATGCCTTTGTTGTATTTCTCTTATGGTCTCTCTTTCTCTCTTCTTAATGGGGCAGATGAAAGAAGCGACTTAGTTCATATGTATTGGGGACCAAATTGCTTATATAGTCTAAGAGGTACCCTTTCATGAAAAGACACCTTTTGACTCCTAATCTGGAACTTTCTAATTCAGCCCATCATAAAATATAGAAATACACCACCCACAATTCTACACATCAAAGGCCACACCCTAATTTGACACATTAATGTTTAATATCATTAATTAAAGTTGATCACTTTATTATAAACATATTTGACAGTAGTACAATACATATTATTATTTTACATATAAGTCCAATGTTGGATTAATAATCCAACAACCTTTTCTTCAAGTCCATAAGAGCGTTCTGGACTCAAAGTCGACAGAATTCTTTGATAAGTTGCTTGAAAACCTTTCAATTCAATGCATGAAATTAAAAAAACTGAATTAATCCGTGGTGTTTAAATTTATACCGATTGAATTGTAGAGCAATTTTGCGAAGAGAAATGTGCAAACACGATGCACTGTAGCACGACGCAATGTAGATATATTGTTATTTTCTCATTTTATATACTGTTTTGCCATTTAATATACTGTTATTTATTCTTTGTGTATTTTTTTTTTTACGTTTATATACTGTTTTCCAATTTTATATACTGCTTTCCCATTTTTATATATTATTTTCACTTTTTGTATATATACTGTTATTAGGGAATAAATTATATATACTGTTCTGTATATATTATTATTAGAAAATAAATTATATATACTGTTATTGGATCCCGTCGTGAACAGTCATGCTACAGTACGTCGTGCTGTAGCAGGTCTCTTTTGCGAAATGGGAACCAAGTCATGAAAACTTCAGGTTTTATCATCCGTGGGAACAATATCAAGAACTCGGAGGAGTAATCCGCAAGTGCACTTCTTCTATGGAGGCTCTCTCTGCTTATCTCATCACCTTCTCCAAAACTCAAGTACATGACAATCCTCTCTCAATTCTCACTATTACCCTCAAGAAATATAAAATATAAAATATAAAATAAAGCCAAACAAATACTAACTAATCTCTTAACTATCTATTTTGCTACACAACCAATATTCAAAGGGAATGTGGAGCTCCGTTTGAAGATCCGAACCGCTTGCACGGAAATGAGCTCCGAATCCGCTAAGGCATTGAGAGAGCTATCTTCGTCTTTACAATCCATGACAATTCCTTCATTAGCAGACAACCAAATGTTAGCTGCCAGCTCAGCATAACCTACGAACTGCTTTATCTGATGACGTGGCGCTCTGGGAAAATGTACACGTGGCATTGATTGCCTCATTGTTGGCTGAGTTGGTGACACGTGCCAATCAAATTAAAGGTTCGGTTGAAGAATTGACCTGAGATCAAATGAGGGTAAACCGAGAAAGAAAGAAAAATTAGAAATGGCAATATATATATATCGGTCTATATATGTATTTGTACTTTTGTAACTGCATGTATGAACGACATACATAAAATAAATTTATTCTTGTGTTGAATATTTATTTTCTTTTTTTAATGGTTGTTCGAGGAATAATTATTTTCAGTATATTAATATTTAAAGTTTAATTTCCATTAATTATTGTTTGTGTTGACCTGATATATATGTTTGGCTGCATCATAATCAGAACCCAGTTTTGACTTTTTTTAATCTCACGAATAAAATATTTTCTTGTTGGTCGTTCACTTACCTTACCATACTGTCAGTACTTGGAATATTTTTTCGATTTTTTTTAAAGTAACACTATTTTTGATGAATAATTAATTAGAAGACATTTTTTTCAAAATTATTCAACAAATAACACTTCTGCCAGAAGATCTAGCGGAACTAAAATAGTTCCGCCAGAGGCGCTGGCGAAATTAGAAATTTTTTAATTTTAGTTGATCTTGTCCATTTGACATCCTTAAACACGCTTAATTAAGGAAAAAAAGTTAGTTCTGGCGGAACTAGGTATTGACCCAATTTGAACGGTGAAATTGGCCCAAAAATGATGATTTCATAGGTTCCGCCAGAGGGTCTGGCGGAACTACAAAAAATAATAGGTTCCACCAGGGGTTATGGCGGAACGGGAGGCCTTTCTCAACTTACAATCTGACCCAAAAAATTCAAAAAAATAGGCTAGTTCCGTCAGAGGGTCTAGTTCCGCCAGACCCTCTGGCGGAACTACAAAGAAATAACAGGTTCCGCCAGAGGGTCTGGCGGAACTTGAGGCATTTTTTGAATTTATCCACTGACTCGAATCTTGACCCAAAAATTTAGGAAAAACAGGCTAGTTCCACAAGACCCCTTAGCAGAACTACAAAGAAATAACAGGTTCCGTCAGAGGGTCTAGCGGAACTTGAGGCATTTTTGAATTTACCCACTGACTTGAATCTGGACCCAAAAAAAATTAAAAAATAGGCTAGCTTCGCTAGACCCTCTGGTGGGACTAGCTAGAACTTAACACTGCATTATTTTAACTCCTCATTTAAACCCGTTCGTCCCTCATTTAAACCCTACCCGTCGGTTCGAAAAAAAAAGAGCAAAATTGGGGGTGAAATTTCAACGATATGGGGCAGAAATTGAAGGGGAAAAAAAGGAGAAATTAAAGGAAGAGAATGCTCCATCTACTGTTATGACGGGCTTGCAAAACTGAAAATCATGGAGTGATGGGCCAAATGCCCAAAAAAGACATTCGAACTCCAACTCACCATCACTATTTGTGGCACCAGTTTTAAATGTATAGAAAGTACTAGGATTTGTTGATATTATTACCGCCATCAACTAAGGGAGCAAATTATAAGCCTCCCTCTAACCCCCAAATAAGAATCGGAACGCGTGTTATTTTGCGTGCCAAGCCTTCCAATACGATATGGTATATCCAACCTTCAATTTAACGGCTTCTATTATGGTTACGGATTTAACATCTAAATGCACTCTAACGATATCTAGAATTAGCCCCCCTACAAGTGCACTCGTTATCTATTTGTGGTCTTTTCTAGGTGTTTGGTTAATACATACGTGTGGTTGTCTAAATATTTTAATCTCCCATAAATTATTTTATTTATTAATAGAAGCGTGTATTCTCCAACTACACCTTCTAGTACCTTCATCTTTCAGCTTGAATATCACAATGGATCTTGTTTTAGTTGAGTGGTCTACTTCTATTTCTCGGTGATGCTCGACATTGTATACTCTTACAGCCGATTGTAGTTCTGATTTCGTTTCAAATGTGCGTCCCTTATACAATATTTCATCATCATTTTCATTCACATTTATACCAGGTAGGACATCATTTCTCGCATATTCCCACCTTGAACTATCTTCGAATTCTGCCGTTGGCGCATCACCGAAAGTACCTACACTAACCATCTCACCCTCTTCCGTATATATAAATCCCGTATGATGGTTCACTCTCTCCCTTTCTTCATCTCCATCTCCATAAATTTCTTCCTCGTCATTTGACTCCATTTCTAGTTCCTCATCTAATTCATTTTCATCATCATCTATTTCAGGAAGTACATTATTGATTACACGTGCCATATCAAAGGTCGCAAATGGGTCCTCATTCATATTTTCATTATTTATTTCATTTTCTACGGGTTCTACTATCTCATTTTCGTCTGCATTTGGAATTACATTTGATCTACTACTAGTTCCTATATGATATTCTTTATTTTGGATGCTATCAACATATATTTTTAATTCCTCCATCCCAACCTTTATGACACACTCCGCAAAATTAACCAATTGGGTATTATTCGTAATTTTCACTAACCTATAATGCCAAATGTCTTTTTTAAGGGAAGGAAGCCGTTAAATTGAAGGTTGGATATAGGAATATCACTATACGACCAACCGAGATTCTCATAAATTTTGTTACACAGTTGGTCATAATCCCTATTTGCAGTTGTACTTTCTGGAATATAAGCCGGTTCCTCCGGGTCGTAATTGCATCCGTTCGGTTGATTTACAATAAGACCATCGTAATATACAAGAATTGGAGAGTTTTGTGCCATTTTCTTCTTACTAATTGCAATAATATTTCAACAAATTAACAACAAATCTATAATAAAATCAATTAATTATTTAATATTTAAAAAAGTCTACAATAGAATACCTAATTTCTGTCTTCCTTTTCTTCTTTAATTTCTCTCTATTTATTTGGATCAAAATCACCTCAAACACGCCTAAAAATCGCCTCAATACTTTTTTTTGGGGGCGGAGTTAGTTTTGTGCAAAACCAAGTTTTGTTTTCTTGTAAAAATGTGAAAATTCATAAAAATTCAAAAAATTAAAAAAAAAAACAAAAAAAAAACTCAAAACACCATAAAATTTAAAATTTTTACTTGTTTTTCTTCATTTTTTTGTTTGTTTTTGTAATAAAGTTTGTGTTTGTGAGACATTTAAATGAAAAGAAGTAAAAAGTTTAACATCTAATATAAAATCAATTCATACATAACTTCAATTATCAAGTTTTATATTAGATGTTAAAATCTGGTACAATTATGTTTTGTAGTTTGAGATTTATAATGAAAACTCAGATCTGAATCAAAAACTACTTCTGACAGACCAGTTCTGACAGAAATTATAATATCTCCTGATCTGTTTTAACAACTACTATTTTAAAATTCAGATTCGGATTTTACACTTCAAAATACTTCAAGTAGGACTATTTTTGTATTTTTAGTATTTATTTTTATATTTTTAAAAATTCAGAAGAAATCAAACAGTAAATCTGGACAGTAAGATCAAAAATAAAAAAATTACAAATTTAGAAAATTAATATCTCACAAATTACAAATCGGAATTGGGCAAAATTTGGTTTGAAAATTATCTACTAAATGAGAACTAAATTGTGAAAATATTTATTTAATTTTTCAGATCTGAATTGGAGTCAAAATTAAGAGAAAAACACTGAAAAACAGAGATGGAACAACAACAAAACAGAACTGGATTAAGGTTCGATTTTCGGTTTAAAAATAGGGATTAATAGGAAATTTATGTGATGTAACAGTCATTAACCACTTAGGATATAATTCTACATATGTAGATGATGGATTTGAGCAATCTAAGCTAAGATTTACTCAAGAAATTGATTCAAGAACTAGTTCATCTCAAAACAGCCATTTCAAAACAAAACTTGGTCTAAATCAATCACAACTCCAAATTAATCACACAAAGTAGTAAGTTAAGCCTTCTAAGTGATCAACAAGTCAATAAACTCTGGATTTAATAGATCAATTGATGAAAAATACTAAGCTAAGTAATTTTCCCCAATATATTCAAAAATATGTGTGTTCATGACTATTCATTAAAATTCAGCAAAATTACAAGAAATTAAAGCAAGATTTCATGTATAGAACTCATAAATTAAGAGGTTTCAAAATATGTTTTAAGAATTATGAGCATTTTTTACACATGTCATGTGAATTATGATTAAATTTGTCATGATAAAAACCCTAAAAATGTGTATAAAAATATGCATTACAGGAGTTTAGGTTAGAATGGGGTAGAGAGAGAAAGATTTCTCATTTTATAGGAGCCTCCAATGATTGAACTAGTTTCACCAGAGGGTCTGGCGGAACTAGGCTATTTCTCAATCTTTTGGGTCCAGACCTGTCCGAAAGACACGCTGAGACAGGTTCCGCCAGGCCCTCTGGCGGAACCTGTTATTTCTTTATACTTCCGCCATAAGAACTGGTGGAACTAGAATATTTTTTCTAAATTTTTGGGTCAGATTGTAATTTGAAAAATATGCTCTAGTTCCGCCATAACCTCTGGTGGCACCTGTTATTTTTTTGTAGTTCCGCCAGAGGGTCTGGAGGAACTAGACCATTTTTTCGAATTTTTTGGGTTAGATTGTAATTTGAAAAAAGTGCTCTAGTTCCGTCAGACACTCTGGCGGAACCACTTATTTCTTTGAAGTTCCGCCGGAGGTATGACAGAACTAGACAATTTTTTTATTTTTTTGGGTCAGATTGTAGTTTGAAAAAAGTGCTGTAGTTTTTCCAGACACTCTGGCGGAACCAGTTATTTCTTTGAAGTTCCGCCGGAGGGTCAGTCAGAACTAGACCATTTTTTCAAATTTTTTGGGTCATATTGTAATTTGAAAAAAGTGCTCTAGTTTCGCTAGACACTCTGGCGGAACCAGTTATTTCTTTGATATTCCGCCGGAGGGTATGACAGAACTAGACAATTTTTTTATTTTATTGGGTCAGATTGTAATTTGAAAAAAGTGCTCCAGTTCCTCCAGATACTCTGGTGGAACTAGTTATTTCTTTGAAGTTTCTCCAGAGGGTCTGGCGGAACTAGACCATTTTTTTGAATTTTTTGGGTCAAATTGTAATTTGAAAAAAGTGCTCTAGTTCCGCCAGACACTCTGGCGGAACCAGTTATTTCTTTGAAGTTCCGCCAGTGGGTTTGACGGAACTAGCCTGTTTTTTTGAATTTTTTGGGCCAGATTGTAAGTTGAAATAGGCCTCCAGTTCCGCCAGTGGGTCTGGCGAAACCTATGAAATCGTCATTTTTGGGCCAATTTTACCGTCCATATTGGACCAATACTAAGCAGAACTAATTTTTTTCCTTAATTAAGCGTGTTTAAGGGTACCAAATGACCGAGATCAACTGAAATTAAAAAATCCGTAGTTCCACCAAAGTCTCTGGCAGAACTACTTCAATTCCACCAGACCCTCTGGCGGAAGTGCTATCTGTTGAATTATTTTGAAAAAAAATGCCATCTGATTAATTATTCATCAAATTAGTACTACTTTAAAAAAAAATGATTTTTTCCCTGCGAAGTTTCCTTGCTTTTTACAAGATAAATATTTTTTATTTGGATAAAAGTTGGTAAGTGGTAACATTTTATAGTGTGATACATTTGTTGATAGTGAAATGAGGATACCTCCGTGATTGCATCTCACAAATTAATGTGACTATGACTAACCTAATTACAAAAATTAATATAAGAAATTAAAACCAACTCACACAATTAATATGAGACTGATTAACTTATACATACTGAAGTAAAATACAAATATTAAAGTTCTAATCCTACTTATTTAAATAAAATTTTACAAATCCTAACGTTTTGGGATGATTTTGTTTTTACTGCTACTAGTGCTTAAATAGTTTCAGCACTGATATGCTAAAAACATGCGTTCAATATTATCCTAGTTAATTATTTTTCAACCTAATTACTGCATCTAGGATGGGCCACGTCACATAATTACTATTAATCATCCGACTTTTTTTTGAAATGGCCAAAAAAAAAAATTAATTAAGGGAATGGCCAAGTTTTAAAAATATTTGCAAAAGTAGCTATTTCGCCCAGCCGTCGGGCGAAACACAAGTAGTTTCGCCCAGTGACGGGGCGAAACAGAGCGCAATGACATTACGGGCGAATTTGCTTAATTAACCCTGTTTCGCCCAGCGGTCGGGCGAAACAAAGACTGTTTCGCCCGGTGGCCTGGCGAAACAAACTATTATGCATATTTTGGGCTTAGCCCAGCCCATCTCTGTTTCGCCCACTGGCTGGGCGAAACAGACTGTGTTTCGCCAGCTCGCTGGGCGAAACAGCTCACAATAATACCAGCCCCTGACTCCGAACAGTTGAGTGTTTTTTCGAAAATTTTCGAAACAAGAAAAAAAAGGGCGAATCAGAGGCGAAAAAAACGAAAAAAAGAGAGGGAAGGTATGTTGATTTCTTTGACTTTAGATTTAGTTAATTTTGGTTATTTGCTTAAAATTAGTTTCAAATGAGG
The DNA here is from genome assembly GCA_024447665.1 of Juncus inflexus. Lineage (NCBI taxonomy): Eukaryota > Viridiplantae > Streptophyta > Magnoliopsida > Poales > Juncaceae > Juncus > Juncus inflexus. The sequence continues at coordinate 2,184,975 of JAJHPC010000016.1, read as the reverse complement.
TTTATTTGCTCAAAATTCAAATTAGGTTTATTTGCTCAAAATTAGGTTCAAATTAGGTTTATTTGCTCAAAATTAGGTTCAAATTAGGTTTATTTGCTCAAAATTAGTTTTCCATTTGTGTAGTTGATTTGAAATTAGATTTATTATTTGGTTGATTTGGTTGATTAGGGTTTAGGGTTTAGGATTATTTATTTATATTTTTTTTGTTATAGATATATTTTTTAGTATATTATTTATAGTTTTATTTTTTAAAAGTTTAAAAAATCAAATGTATGCTATGCATTTATTTATTTATTTATGTATGTATGTTTATTTATTTATTTATTATTAGTTTTTATTTATTTATGTTTTAAAAAATCAAATGTTTAAAAAATCAAATGTATGTTTATGTATGTATGTTTATTATTAGTTTTTATTAGTAGTTTTTATTTATTTATTAATATTATTTTATTTATTAATATTATTTGATTTATTTATTTATATTATTTAATTTTGTAAATAAAGATTAACTATGCGCTTCGATCACAACAACGCATGCATCGGGCGAACGAATTTGGCAACACCGAAGATGTAACTATCAAACCCATGCGCTACCGACAACATGAAGTTCCGGTATTTTTTTTTTTTTTAGTATATTACCTATAAATTTTTTTAGAAAGTAAAAAAAATCATATGTATGTTATTTATTTATTTATTTTATTTATTTAAAAAATCTTATACATCTTATATATTTTATTTATTTATTTATTATTAGTTTAATTTGATGTATTTATTTTATTTATTTATTTAAAAAATTTTATATATCCTATATATATTATTTATTTATTTATGTATATTTTATGTTTATGTATATTTTATTTATTTATGTATATTTTATTTATTTTATTTTATTTTATTTATTTAAAAATCTTATATATCTTATATATTTTATTTATTTATTTTATTTTATTTTATTTAAAAAATCTTATATATCTTATATATTTTATTTATTTATGTTTCTGCAGGTTCCATGGGACGATCGGTATGCCTCTTTTTTGAAGAAAGCATCCTTACTACAAACTGCCAGGATGGGTTGGCTGGATTACGACAGCAGACTGATAAGCGCTCTGCAGGAACATTGGAGACCGGAAACACACACGTTTCATCTGCCTGTTGGCGAGATGACCATAACGCTAGATGACGTTTCGTGTTTGTTGGGAATGCGGACGGATGGTGAGGCAATGTGTTTAAATAATAAAGATGTTGATTGGAAGGGAAAGGTCACGCAACTACTCGGGAAAGAAATCCCGGAATTGGAGTTTAAGGGAAAGGGCAGAAGCAAAATTTTATTGAAAAGAACATGGTTGAAAAATAATTTTTCCGATTTGGAAATTGATGCCCCGGAACAGAAAGTCGAGCAGTATTGTAGAGCCTACATGCTTGCATTACGTGGGGATGTATTATTTACGGAAGCTTCGGGAGATTGCGTTTCAGCACTGCCTCTACTTTTATTAGAGGACATGTCGGTTTTAGATAGATGGGCATGGGGTAGTGGAGTTCTTGCGTACCTTTACAGGGCATTATGTAAAGGTACGCATAAGAAACGGAAAAATATGGGAGGGTGTATCATGTTGCTGCAACTGTGGGCATGAGAACATATCACTGTCGGACGACCCGTTCCTAAAGATGTACGCAAGGAACTGCAGGATATGGCGAATGATGGTGATGAAGATGAGAGACCTACGGTTGGTTTTTTATGGAAAGATTGTACTCAATACGCGGATATAACACCTCATCGGCATTTGCCGACACATCGCGATCAGTTCGACAGTTTGGTCGACACTCTGGTGGTTTGGACACCTTATGACGCATTACGTCATATACTCCCGCCGATAGTTGAGCATGAAAAAACTATGGGGCTTCTTACAGTGCCATTGATCTATTTTTGGATTGTCGAGATGCATCGTCCGGAGCGGGTGTTGCGTCAGTTCGGGTATGCGATGGAAGCACCCCCAAATTGCGAGTACGACAAACGATTGCACGATATCGCAAATTACCGTGGAAATAATTGGCCTACCGTACATTCAGCTTATCTGGCTGAGTGGGAAGAGAAACGCTTGGGACGTGAAATAAATATTCCTTCATGGCGGCCGTACGACCCTAGCCAGTATGATGCATACTGGAATTGGTATAGAACGGCAACCGATCCTTATGTGCAGTCCGATATCCCGCATGCTACGGGATCGTATCATCCGATGGTTCCGCAAAAAAGGAAAGCGGTAATGAAAATAATTGACTATTATTTATATTATTATTTATTCATATTATTTTAGTTTTTTAACATTACTCAAATATTATTTTTAGCATGCATTTCTTTTGGAGGCCTGCAAACATGGGTTCGAAGCGCTAAAAGCCGAGTGCCAGGAGGTACCAGGGAAATTGAAAAAGTTGTTAGGGTGCATCCGGAGCAGCATAAAGGAAAGTAATGAATATGAGGGCGACTTCGATTGGGGTTCGATCATCGAACAGGTCGGAGACGAAGGACGAGACGGAGGAGGGGAAGGAGGAGGCCAAGGAGGAGACGGAGATGAAGGAGTTAGTCAGATTACTCAGGTTCAGCCTCAGGCGCAGCGAGGACGCGGAGGAGGACGCGGAGGAGTACCACGCGGAGGAGGAGGGGGAAGGGGGAGAGGAAGACACGGAGGACGCGGGGGAACACGAGGAGGAGGAGGAGACCGCTGGCATTACTGACTATGTTTACTTTTGGGATTATGTTTTGTTAATTTCGATTGATATTTAAACTAGAAAAAAGCTCACTTTTGCCCCCTGAACTTTTTAAAATTGGTCAACTTGCCAACCGCCATCGCCTCCTCTTCTCTCTCCACTTGAAACCCTAGATTTAGTAACGGTTGTTTTACAAAAACCGTTACTAAGTGAAAAAAAAAGATTTAGTAACGGCACTTAGTAACGGTTTTTCTGGAAGAACCGTTACTAAATGTAGATTTAGTAAGGGTTGTTTTATAAAAACCGTTACTAAGTGAAAAAAAAGATTACGGCACTTAGTAACGGTTTTTCTGGCAGAACCGTTACTAAATGTAGATTTAGTAACGGTTCTTTTATAAAAATCGTTACTAACAAAAAAAAAATTAGTAACGGCACTTAGTAACGGTTTTTCTGGAAGAACCGTTACTAAATGTAGATTTAGTAACGGTTGTTTTATAAAAACCGTTACTAAGTGAAAAAAAAGATTACGGCACTTAGTAACGGTTTTTCTGGCAGAACCGTTACTAAATGTATATTTAGTAACGGTTCTTTTATAAAAACCGTTACTAAAAAAAAAAAAAATTAGTAATGGCACTTAATAACGGTTTTTCTGGAAGAACCGTTACTAAATCTTTGGGTTTCGAGGGGAAGAACCGTTACTAAATTTTTTTTCATTTATTTTACAACAAACATAAACATAAAATACAATACATAAAATATTACAAACAACAATCCATAAAACATTACAACCCACAATAAATAAACATAAACTACCATACATAAAACACTACAACCTTCTCGGACATTTTGTTTTCGTGTGCCCTGCTACTCCGCAAATACTGCAATGTTTTCTACGATCTGCATTATCCATGACGTCCATACTATTATGAAAGCGTTTCTCCTGTCTTCTTCCACGCTTGTTGGTTCCACGGACATTTTTTCTCATAAGTTTCTCAGGAGGAACCAACGTACCATTATAAACTTTTTCACGTTCAAGCCACTGTTCTCTATCCTTTATCGGATAAAAACTTCCTTCATATGTATGTTTAAGGTGATCCAGTGAAAAATGTTGATGTATAAAATACTCGGGACTAACACCTCTGCGTATGCAAACTGCTACAAGATGCCAACAAGGATAGTGATATAGCATCGGTTTCTGACAACTACATTTGCCTTCATTGAAATTCACATGGAAGCTCTTTCCCCCTACCTTGGAACCACTAGATCCTGTTATCACCTCATAAACACCGTTTTCGACATTGAAGGTAGTGACTCGATGCGCACGCGCCTTAACTGTTTTATTCTCCATTTTTTCCATCACTTCATTTCCCCACATTCTATTATTCATTTCCATATTTGCAGCTATCTCGCGCTTGTTGACAAAATAACTATTCAGCTTGTAGAATGTCTCCATCACAATAGCCGTAACAGGAAGCTTCCTCATACCCTTGAAAACATAATTCATCACTTCTGCATGATTACTAGTAGGAATACCCCATCGGCGACCTTCTGTATCATACGCGAACGCCCATTTTGATTTATCTTTTTTATTTAACCATTCCCACGCCTCATTATTTTAATCCTTTAATATTTTATATAGCTTCTTAAATTTAAATTTGGTGGGCGCCTTAACTAGTGGTACAATCAATTTAACCAATGTTTTGTCTGATACAGCGCTACTGAAATTTGCTTCTAAATGCCGCATGCAATAACGATGATAGCTGTTAGGTTCCTTCCATTTCAATCTGTCATCCTTCATTGCACGAATTATTCCGGCATGCCTATCCGAAATCACACATAAACTTTTGTGATGGCCGATCAAAGTACCCAAACACCCAAAAAACCAACCCCACGATTCTACCCTCTCCTTATCAACTAAAGCAAAAGCTAAGGGAAATAATTGACCATTTGCATCTCTAGCGACTGCCATCAATAAGCATCCTTGATATTTTCCGGTTTGAGCCTCTAAGCCTCTAAGCCTTCTCTCTCTTTTCTATATAATAGACGGCCTCTAAGCCTTCTGAATTGTGTGTTGAATATAAGGGGGCTACGCCTTTATTTATACTAGAGAGAGGGGTAAAAGAATGGCAACTTTTGTTAAGGAAACAAACCCTGCCTGTCGTGTGAACAGTAATTCCTGCTTTGAAGGGAGCATCGTTTCCATATAAACGATGCTTGTCCGCCAAGCAAATCAGCACATACCATATGTGTTCCGTTCGAACGCATGAACAGTAATTCATGTTCGTGAACAGTAATTCCTGCGCGTGAACAGTAATTCCCGCACAATCAAATATCCAATATTTGATTTATTCTTTCGCCCATTTATACATCACATGTATAACTGTTATTGAGGTATTTTCATCATGTACGAATGGAGTTCATTGTGTGACTGTGTAGATTCCATTTAACGCTGGCAACGATCTTCTAAAGATCGTAAGTCATGCGTAACCTCTAGACTGATGTCATGACTACCCCATGTTAAATGAAATGATCAGCGATCATAAACCTATATGAATAGACATTTGCTTATTCCTTTTGTTCTACGATATATGTCTTGATCACAAGGCACGGTAATATGTCATCCTTGAGTTTGATCAAAGTCTCTTTCCTGATCGAGAATTAGACTGAGTAAATACAAAATGATATTAACAACACATGTTAATCCCTTTTGAGCATGGCCATGCATTTCCTTCAGTCCTACTTCATCAGGGGGCCCAGAGATATCTCTCCCTCTTGTCGAGAGGAACAAATCCCATCTTGGTCATTCACATTCCTCGTCATAATTCAGTGCATACCTAATGATGACCTTAGTAATCATCCCATTAAGGATGACGTAGGATCATATTAAAGTATGCAGTTCCACATGCAGGAATCCATGGTGATCTTAGGTCGTAGGAAAAAGCACACTATTCATATCAGAATCACTAATGACATATACCATGTATATTCTTATAGTGTAGTCAGTCCAGTACGTGTTCTCTAACACGAACCTATATTCCAGACTTGACATCCATATGCCCATGATCAGCAGAACATGATCATCCGGTCTGCGAATATAGTAGTGTAGATATGTAGCTTCTTACTTGAAGTATGTTTTTCTCTATAAATATCCCACATATAACTAGGGACGGTTTAGAATGTCATTCGTTGGTTCACAGTTCTACTATCAGAATCACTTATTCTGATGACGTGAACCCGAAGTGACATTCATGATTGATATAAGAAATTTACATTCACAACCCATACACACAGATATATAAGAAACAACCTTTATTGAATAAATAATTATGTCTTAATACATAATCCATTTCCTAGCACAAATACATTTGGCCTAGGGCACTAATCCTACAGTTTCACATTTGCACTAGGCCAACTCTAAGCATCTTATGCCCATAGACCTAACATGACCCTCATGCTTCGCGTGCGGGAGTAGTTTAGTTAATGGTGATGGTGTTATGCCCTAGGCCAAAGTGTCTGTGACCTAGATGATGGATTGTAATAATAAACATAATATTTATTCTAAGATATTACATATAATATGTGCGTACATGTTATTTTAATATAATTAAAATAAACCATGAATATGCAATTCAGTTTTATGTCATCAAAGTGCGTGACTTTGATAGTAAAACTATAAAGTGTTATGAATGCTATTCTAAATCGTCCCTGGTCATTTATAGGATATTTGTGGAGACAAATATACTTGCAGATACATATAAATATATATTTATATACAAGCTATAAATGTACACCAGTATATTAGTTGACTGATGATTATGTTTTACTAATCATGGATAAATAGTTATCAAGTTATTAACATAGGTATATGTTAGAGACCATATACTGGATTGATCCGCCATAAGAATGCTACATGTTTTACGTCATTAGCGATTCTTGTAACATAAAGTATTTATAGTCCTTTGACCTGAGATTGTCTCGGTTCTCAACATAAGTAATTTTATACTTTAATATAATCTAACACTGCCTTTAATCGGGTGGTCATAACGGTTATGATTACGTATTTAATGAATCATGTAGAGAGATGATTGCAATCGTGACGAGATTTGTTCCTCTCATAAATGAGACAGATATCTTTAGGCCTTTTGATGAATTGAACTGAAGAAATGTATGGACATACTCAAATGAATTAATAAGAGTTATTAATGTCATTTATTCTTGTTCAGTTTAATTTGGGATTAAGAAATATTAATCGATTAATATAAAGATGGCATATTATATGCCTTATGATCGATATAGATATCGCGTGACAAAGGGACTAAATACGTGATTGTTGATTAGGTAAATCGGATCACCGATATTCACTTAAATTGGGTAGTGATGGATTGCTAGAGTCCGCTCATGATTTATAGACTGTCAAGTCTATTGTCAACAATAAGTGACCCTACAGGGTCACACACAAAGAACAAACTGAAACGGGCGCAGAAAATCCTAGCGACTTATATGATGAGTTGCATAAGAATGTCACAAAATATATTGTCATCTCATGTGATAAGATGTGATATATATATGTATATAAAGACTATGAGCACAAAAGATCATGTAATCTAGAAGAGTCTAGATGATGACATATGGATAATGATGAGTGATGTCATACACATCTTTTAGTGTGAAGAGATATGACTATTCACCTCTATATAAGGACATAGTGATGGTGTTGTGCCCTAGGCCAAAGTGTTTGTGACCTAGATGATGAATTGTAATAACAAACATAACATTTATTCTAAGATATTTCATATAATATGTGCGTATAGGTTATTTTAATATAATTAAAAAAGACCATGAATATGCAATTCAGCTTTATGTCATCAAAGTGCGTGACTTTGATACTAAAACTATAAAGTGTTATGAATGCTATTCTAAATCGTCCCTGGTCATTTATAGGATATTTGTGGAGACAAATATACTTGCGAGATACATATAAATATATATTTATATACAAGCTATAAATGTACACCAAGTATATTAGTTGACTGATGATTCCGTTTTACTTGATCATGGATAAATAGTTATCAAGTCATTAACATAGGTATATGTTAGAGACCATATACTGGACTGACCTGCCATAAGAATGCTACATGTTTTATGTCATTAGCGATTCTTGTAACATAAAGTATTTATAGTCCTTTGACCTGAGATTGTCTCGGTTCCCAACATGAGTAATTTTATACTTTAATATAATCTAACACTGCCTTTGACCGGGTAATCATAACGGTTATGATTAGGTATACAATGAATCATGTAGAGGGATGAGTGCAATCAAGACGGGACTTGTTCCTCTCATAAATGAGAGAGATATCTTTAGGCCTCTTGATGAATTGAACTGAAGAAATGTATGGCCATACTTAAATGAATTAATAAGAGTTATTAATGTCATTTGTTCTTGTTCAGTTTAATTTGGGATCAAGAAATATTATTCGATTAATATAAGGATGACGTATTACATGCCTTATGATCGATATAGATATCGTGTGACAAAGGGACTAAATACGTGATTGTTGATTAGGTAAATCGGATCACCGATATTCACTTAAATTGGGTAGTCATGATGGCTTGCTAGAGTCCGCTCATGATTTATAGACTGTTAAGTCTATTGCCAACATTAAGTGAACCTACAGGGTCACACACAAAGAACAAACTGAAACGGGCGCAGAAAATCCTAGCGACTTATATGATGAGTTGCATAAGAATGTCACAAAATATATTGTCATCTCATGTGATAAGATGTGATATATATATGTATATAAAGACTATGAGCACAAAAGATCATGTAATCTAGAAGAGTCTAGATGATGTCATATGGATAATGATGAGTGATGTCATACACATCTTTTAGTGTGAAGAGACATGACTCTTCACCTCTATATAAGGACATAGAGGGCTCCAAATTCACAACACAACACATCATTCTCTCTCTCATTATTTATCATTCTCTTTTGTGAGACAAAAGAGAGAAAATATACTTTCTAATTTGTGAGACAAAAGAGAGAAAATATACTTTCTAATTTGTATGACAATGTTATGAAAGGGTGCTTTCTTTTTGTATGACAAAAATGAAAGAGTGCGATTATATGAGGGGAATTATATACATCTTTTGTGAGATAAAATAAGAAGAGTTTTCTTATGCAAGAGGAGAACAAGCTACTAGTATATATATTTTTCTCCTTCCCGTTTTAAGAAGTTTGTTCGTGTGGACACCGGTAGAGGCGTTGGTACTTTCGGCGCTTGTGATCTATTCGGCCTAAGAAGATGAGAACGGTTTGTTGAGAGTTTTGGTGAAGACCGATTGTGTGTGCGGTAGATGACTTCCGCACGACCCGACCTAGACGGCCTGACGGCCTAGACGGACCGAAAATCGATCAGGATGGTAACCGGTTTAGAGGCACATGGACAATATGCATAGTTTGAGCGTCACGGATTAAGCGTAATCCGAAAGGTATTATTAAGATTTATTTCTTGGATTTAACTGATACGCACGGATCCTCGGATTGGTTTTGGACGAAATTTTTGTTTTCCGCTGCGTTATGCACGTCTGAAACCCAACAGTGGTATCAGAGCGACGTGCGTATTTCGGTTAAATTGAGTCGGTATATATGTGATATATACTATTTAGATACCATTTATAATTTTGATTTATAATTATAAGGCTTGCATGTGAGTATTCAAGTGTTGAATATTCTTAATAGAAAAAATGCGATTAATGGATATGATCCAAGAGTTGCATCCAAAGAATGCGACCAATTGATATGACCAAAGGAGGTGATCCAAAAGTTATGTCCAAGAGATGGGATCAAAAGATGCAATGAATAGATGTGATCCAGAAGTTGTGTCCAAAAGATGCCGCCAAGGGATACGATCCAAAGGTTGCGTCCAAGTGTTGCATCCAAGAGTTGCGACCAAGAAATATGATCCAAAGGTCACGACCAAGGATTGCGTCTAAAATGTTCGACCAAGGAAAGCGATCGAAAAGTTAAGTCCAAGAGTTGCGACCAAAGGGTGTGACCAACGGATGCGATCCAAATGTCACATCCATAAGGTTGTGACGAATGGGTGCGACCAAAAGGTGTGACTAACGGGTGTGACCAAGGGATGCGATTCAAATATCACATCCAAAAGACGCGACGAAAGGTTGCGACCAACGGATGCGACCAAAGGGTGCGACCAAAAGGTGCGACTAACGGGTGTGACCAAGGGATGCGATTCAAAAAGTCACATCCAAAAGACGCGACGAAAGGTTGCGACCAATAGATGCAACCAAAGGGTGCGACCAAAAGGTGCGACTAACGGGTGTGACTAAGGGATGCGATTCAAATGTCACATCCAAAAGACGCGACGAAAGGTTGCGACCAACGGATGCGACCAAAGGGTGCGACCAACGGATGTGATCCAAATGTCACGTCCATAAGGATGCGACCAAAGGGTGCGACTAACGGGTGTGACCAAGGGATGCGATTCAAATGTCACATCCAAAAGACGCGACGAAAGATTGTGATCAACGGATGCGACCAAAGGGTGCGACCAAAGAGTGCGACCAAAAGGTGCGACTAACGGGTGTGACCAAGGGATGCGATTAAAATGTCACATCCAAAAGACGCGACGAAAGGTTGTGATCAACGGATGCGACCAAAGGGTGCGACCAAAGGGTGCGACTAAAGGGTGTGACCAACGGATGCGATCCAAATGTCACGTCCATAAGGTTGTGACGAATGGGTGTGACAAAAGGGTGCGACTAAAGGGTGTGACCAACGGATGCGATCCAAATGTCACGTCCATAAGGTTGCGACGAATGGGTGCGACCAAAGGGTGTGACCAAAGGATATGATCCAAATATCACGTCCAATAGGTTACGACTAACGGTTGCGACAAGAGGTGCGACCAACGTGTGTAATCGACATGCACAACTAAGAGGTACGACCGAAAATGTGCAATCGCAAGAGTTGCGACCTCTTGAATAGTTGTGTCTTCATGAAAGGGTGAATACCATGAATTGACTTTTTGAAATGGTGCATGTGATGCATTATTTCATGAAAAGTTGCATGTGATGTGTTGAATTCATGAGAAGATGCCTATGATGTATTAATGTGTAGAAAAATGTGTGTTAACAAAATTGACCAGGTGTTGACCATGTTGATCATGTTGACAGTTGACTGTTGATCCACTGTGTTGACTGTGGACTATGTTGACTGTTGATTGTATTAATTGTTAATTGTTGACAGTTGACTACACTAATTTACCCCTTGACTGTTGACCATTAAATTGATCAAAAGTTGATCATGACCTGGTCAAAGTATTGACCATTGACTGTTGACCTTGTCAAATATTGATCATTGACCGAGTCAAATGTTGACCAAATCAAAGATTGAGTTTTGACCTGCCAAATGTTGACAATGATGACCGCGCCCCGAATTCGCATTCGTAAGCCTTATATATATATATAAATTTTATAAATGGGTAAATAATCGAAACATAATTTGATTATGTTTATATTTGATATATTTGTTGATATGTGTTGATATAATGAGAGAGTTCATTAGGCATAACACATAAATCATTGAGATGAAGGAGTTCATCGTCCATCATAAATACATCATTAAGATGACAAGTTTATTTTAAACTGCACATCATGGAAATGAAAGAATTCATCGATTTCTATACATGGAGATAAGATTTCCAAATACAATCTAAGAAAACTTTTCATGGAGATGAAACATATATTAGAAAATCTTTATGTTAGTTCATAAAGATCAAGGCCATGATATATCATTGTTATTATCTTTATTCTATTAGTACATGTGATGTTCTTTGAATATTGCATAATAACATATAATATTAAATAAAATCCCTCAAAACAATGTTAAGTCATGAAGTGCCTTCCATAAGTCTAAATCTCTCGATACTCTGATCGGCCCTGCATAGGTCATGCCAAAGCTGGGAATGTAGGGACAATCTTAGGAGGAGAGAATGCGGGAAATTGGAGCCTACATGGGTCATGCCAAAGCTGAGTGTGTTGGGTACTATTTTGCCGATGATTAGACATGGTTTGACTTAACTGGGCTATCAAGTCGGACTTGGGCTCGGGGCATACGATAGGATATATACGTCGGGCATATGATACTTATCCTATGTTGTTCAAGAGTTGTATGAGATACAATTGGAATTATTCCTACCTAAATAAGTTAAGTTCTGGGCGATGAGCCAAAGCTCACTTAGGACTTAATTGAAATATGGATCTTGTCTCACTATGAAACTTCATGGATTGAAAGTTTCTGAATCAATGTGATTGGGGGTTATTGATTTGATTAAAAATAGTGGGAGTCATTATATGAAATATTTAAAGAATAATAGTCTTTGCATATTATTCAAATCGAATAATATATCTATTTATGTCTCACGATAGGTCCTTGAGAATGACATATAGCATAAGATGCTTATAATCGTTAAAATGAACATGGACAAGTGTTGTTAATAATGTTCTCGTACTTAAAAGGAACGTAAAAGGTACTCCCAAAGATAATGGCAAGATGTTGCCGAGGCTTCGGCCTTAGGTAAGAAATTAGTATCTTTTGCAGTGAATCGGTTCATTGAAAGAAACCATAATTTCTCAAGAAGATATGAAAAAGTGAATGAAAGGATAGTGTGACTACCGCTTCAAGTATTTTTGTTATAGAAATTAACTTGTCTATTTCACATCATGTGTATTAGATACACGATGTGAATTACACATTTGAGAAAATGTGCTGACAAAGTTGTAGACTATTGAGTAAATATGATGTTAACATATGAGTGACAAATGTAGCAAAAGTTGTTACATTTTCTCAAGTAACTCATTTATTTACATTGTCTTTTTGGACTTATCGCCGACATAAATAATTGTTATTTAATGTCGACAATAAATTTTATATTATCTATAGTTCGAGTTTATCTATGAATGGTTATTAATTTATTATTGAGAATAATAATTTCACCATTAACAAATGTCAATTTTCTTTGGATATGTTCCAATAGAAAAAGTACCTTATGTGTTATATCGAACAAGATAATTATAAGTCTATCTATAACATTAATATTAAGAATTTAAGTCCAGCATTGTCACTTCGTCTAATTAAATAAGATGAACATTTATTAAATCCGTTAAAATGAATTTTCAAATTCATTTGATTTTGAATCATTTGAAACATGTGTAACTTATTTATTAGACAAGATGACATATATGTCTTTCACAAAGTAAGGTCAAAGCAAATTACTTATTGACTCTCATACATAGTGATGTATGTTCATCAATGAGTGAAGGTGCTAGAAAAAACTACTTCATAAATTTGAATATTTTGAAAAATTCAAAACTTTCAAATAATGAAGTAGACAATAAACTTGGCTTTGAAAAATCAAATTTCTTTGATGAGATTGAGGAGTCGAGAACCAAGTGTTTGATGATCATGATAATGATATCGAACTTTATTAGATATAGTTTGATTATGATGAGTCAAATATATCTTCTATTTCTTTCGGGGTTACGTTCTTATTGCGTTCATACTGAATATAATTCCATCTAAAGCAGTTGTAAAAGACTCCATATGCGATATGGACTGGTAGGTGTATCAGATTATCTTTTATCAAGATTTGAGGATATGATACTTAATTGAAGCATCATGCATCTAATCGGATTAGTGTTTATTGTGGAATAACCTAAGAAAAGTAAAGGATATTACTTCTATAATTAATATGAGAACAAAGTGTTTGTTACTCGAAAATTATATCTCTTTGGAAGAAGTGTTTCCAAAAGAATTAGTGGGAGTAAATTTGAAAAATTCAAATTCCACATACTGACAGTAATGCTCGGATGGAAATTAATTCAGATTTCAACTAGTGATTGAGTCTGCAATTAATCAACTAGACTCTCAAGATGTTGAAGAGCCTGAGTATATAACATAAGTGTATTCATGTAGATCTATTAGAATTTAACGCAGGCCCGAAAAATATAGATTTTTCGTGTCTAATGATAAAAATTTCGTACTCATAGATGATGAGTCCACATTCTACCAATAGACTATGATGAGTCAAGGCTCTAATGGTTAGAGACTTTGGAAGTTGAGATGTAATTCATGTCAGACAATCAAGTTTTGAATTATATTGATCCATCAGATGGAAATACGGTTTTAAAAGAAAGACCGACATGGATAATGTGCAAACATATAATGCATGATTTGTGGTTAAGTTAAACTCATAGTATAGACTATGATAATATTTTGTCCAAGTCATCATGCTTATGTATTTCAGAATTTTCTTGGACATATGTTCATAGTATGACTATAACAGATGCCAAGTGGATGTCAAGATGTTATTTCTTAATAGAAACATATGAAAGTATGTATATGATACAACTTGAGAGTTTTGTCTATCCTAAAATTTTTGAAAAGAGTTTGCAAGTTGCATAAATTCATTTATGAATTAAAGCAAACATCTCTAGGTGAATATTTATTATTTGATGAAATAAGCAAACAGTTTGGTTTTATCAAAAATTAAAGATAAATCTTATGTTGACAAGAAATTCAGTGGGAGCATAATTACATATGATGTGAATTAAGTGTAACAAGCACACATAAATTTAATCTTAGTGAAAGTCACTAAATAATATTCAAGAGTATGATGATATACTTGAGAAAGATAAAATATTCTTCTTAGATTAATTATGCAAAGTATTTGCATATGACAATGTTTGATAATCCATTTAAGAACCCAATCCCTTAAATGATGGTGATCACGTTAGGTCTACTGGTATGTGATACCACATAGATCAATGAGTATGAGATACTTGGTTGACTTGACCTAGTGCAAGTGGGAGATTGATGGTGTTGTGCCCTAGGCCAAAGTGTTTGTGACCTAGATGATGAATTGTAATAACAAACATAACATTTATTCATGATACACTTTGGTCTTCTCCTTGAAGATTCGGGATTTCTCATACGTGTCATTTTGGATCTCCTCGAACTCTTGGATTTGCAACTTCCGGTTGAGTGCATCGGTTGGGGAATCTAGATGGCACTTCTTGATGGCCCAATAGGCTGGCTTTGTGCTTGAGTTCAACCGGAAGATGACAAGCCTTTCCATAGACTAGTCGATAAGGGGACATGCCTACAGGGGACTTGAACGCAGTCCTGTAAGCCCAGAGTGCGTCATTTAGCCGAAGACTCCAGTCTTTCCTGGTGGGGTTCACCACTTTCTCCAAAACGCCTTTGATCTCCCTATTCGAAAGCTCTGCTTGGCCATTGGTTTGAGGGTGGTAAGCTGTCGAGATTTTATGTGTGACATGGTATTGCTTCATTAATGCCTCGAAACTCCGGTTGCAGAAATGGATTCCTCTATCACTGATGATGACTCTCGGGACCCCAAACCTACTAAAGATTTGGTCCTTGACAAAATCCACGACTGTTTTTGCATCTGCCCGTTTTGTGGCCTTGGCCTCAACCCACTTGGAGACATAATTGACTGCTAGGAGGATATACTCACAGCCATATGAGGGAGGGAAAGGTCCCATGAAGTCGATACCCCACACTTCAAAAACCTCACATGCAAGAATATACTTCATCGGCATCTCGTCTCTCTTGGTTAGTCCTCCCGTTCTCTGGCATCGCTCACATGACGTCACGAAGAAGTAAGCATCCTTATGTAGAGTGGGCCAGAAGAAACCACACTCAAGGACCTTATGAGCTGTCCGCTTGGCGCCAAAGTGTCCTCCACACTCCAGAGAGTGACAAAACTCATGCACGGATCTGACCTCATTATCTGGTATACATCTCCGAATAATTTGATCCGCGCGAATCCGAAAGAGGTAAGGCTCATCCCAAATATAAAATCGAGAATCATATCGAATTCGATCGGCCTGTGCAAGTGTAAGATCCTCTGGTAGGTCGTTAGCCACCAGGTAATTCACTATATCAGCATACCATGGTGTATAGCTTTGCATGGCATAGAGATATTCCTGAGGAAAGAATTCCGATATTGGGGTACCCTCCTCAATACTCATAGGAAGGCGGCTAAGGTGATCTGAAACTAGATTCTCTGATCCTCATTTATCTCTAATCTCCAAATCGAACTCCTGGAGCAACAATATCCAACGAAGAAGTCTCGGCTTAGATTCCTTCTTCTTGAAAAGATGTCTCAATGCGGCGTGGTCAGAGTATATAATCACCTTAACCCCTAAGAGATAGGACCTAAATTTCTCCAGTGCAAAAACAATGGCCAGCAGCTCTTTTTCTGTAGTTGTATAGTTGCAGTGACCATCATTTAAGGTCCTAGAGGCATAAGAGATAACATGGGGTTCTCGCCCATCCCGCTGCCCAAGGACAGCTCCAACTGCCCTATCACTCGCATCACACATGATCTCGAAAGGCAGATTCCAGTCGGAAGCTTTAATGATGGGGGCAGAACATAATTTCTCCTTGAGAAAGTCGAATGCCGCTTTGCACTTCTCATTAAACTCAAAAGAAGTTTCTTTTTGGAGAAGAAGACAAAGAGGTTGAGCGATTTTTGAGAAATCTTTGATGAAACGCCTATAAAATCCGGCATGACCAAGAAATGATCAAATGTCCTTCACACTGGTTGGGTACGGAAGGGATCTAATGACATCGATCTTTGCTTTATCCACTTCAAGACCCCGAGTGGAAACCACATGTCCTAAGACTATGCCCTGATCCACCATGAAATGGCATTTCTCATAATTCAGCACCAGGTCAGTCTCCACGCACCTTTGAAGAATCATCTTTAGGTTTCCCAAACAGTCATCGAATGAGTCACCATAGACGGTGAAATCATCCATGAAAACCTCAATAATTCGGGTGACATAATCATAGAAGATGGACATCATACATCTCTGAAATGTACCGGGTGCGTTACACAACCCAAGGGCATGCGTCTATAGGCAAAGGTGCCAAAAGGGCACGTGAAGGTGGTCTTTTCTTGATCCTCGGGGGCGACGGCTATTTGAAAGTAACCAGAGAAGCCATCTAAGAAGCAGTAATGGTGGTGCCCAGCAAGGCGCTCGAGCATCTGGTCAATGAAAGGAAGGGGGAAATGGTCTTTCCGGGTGGCAGTGTTTAATTTGCGATAATCAATGCATACTCGCCATCCATTTTGTGCTCTCGTAGGAACTTTTTCACCATCCTGATTCTCAATTATCATAATACCAGTTTTCTTGGGCACCACATGGATTGGTGACACCCATTGTGAATCAGAGATAAGGTATATGATTCCTGCATCAAGGAGTTTAATGATTTCCTTCTTGACCACTTCCATCATTGGAGGATTTAGCCTACGCTGAGGCTCACGGGATGGTTTAGATCCATCCTCCAACAATATCCGATGCATACATGTAGAGGGGCTAATTCCCTTAATATCAGCCAGAGTCCATTGATAAGAGTTATTTTTGCAGTCGTTTATACTTACCAAAAGAAATTTATAACCCTAGACTTAACTACAACAAAGTAGATAGTGGAAGTAGGGGTCGAAACACAGAGAGCTATTTAGACTAAAACTAGGTGAAAGGATTACTCCTCTACTGAAAACGGACTCAAACAAAAACAGAAAACTAAAATAAAGAGAAACCAATACCGTAAATAAAACCAAACACAAGACCTAAAACAAGACACACAATTGGGGGGGTTGTTGATTGGTTGATTGCAACAAAATGAAAGTAACAAATAAAGAGAAAACTTAAAGTAAAGACTAAGAGATGTGGTGGTTTTGTGAAATGAGGCATAGTTTCGTGTAGTGAATTTGTGTGTAACTTTATCCTTGATTATAATAATGAATTTGGAATTAATATCTTAAGTGCAGTAAGATGAGCTCTAACCGATAAATAACTCAAACGAAAAGATAGAATTTTAGTTTAGATGAGCTCGTAAATAAAAACACTAACCTACTCGAATATCATAACCAATTCAATAGGAATCATTGGTTATTTAAACAAATCAAAACCTCCTAAACAATGAGCTTGTTCAGAACTGTTTAGTTCGTTATGAGTTATTTGCACTTGGCTATTATTCAAATTCTAATGGAAGCTATTGAGCAAAGCAACCAAAGGAATTTTGTGGCCCTTGTTAATTACTATTGAACATAGAATTGACCGAAATAAACTTAAAACAATTCATTGAGCATGAAAGATAATAAGTAAATAAAAACAGAATATAACCGTTCAAATGAAATTCATTATTAATGGTCTCAAAAGTTACAACACAAAAACATAAACACTAACTATGCCTCGAAGGGCTTACTCGAAATACATGGAAAATAAAGAAAACAAAATAATGATAGAACCCATTAATGAAGCGCGGATGGAAGAGTGAAGCTTGCTTGACTTGCCCAACTCCAAGAGAGAGAATGATGAAGTTCAAAAGTGATTAGAATGGATGCCTTGCACCTGGTTATATAACCCTCTCAAAAGGTGATCATGAGGGATGAATGAAGATCCATGCAAAAAGTGTGAAGGAAGCATGGCAAAGGCATGAAGAGTGCATGCAAAGTGCATGAAAGATCTGTCCAGAAGATGGTCAATTTGGGTCATTTGGACTTCTGAATTGGGCTCTGGTGATATAGAATGAATTGTGGGCTTTGTTCTCTTCTTTCCAACGGTATATAGTATGCATATAGAGAAGGCACAGGTTGTGAGTTATGGCCGAAATACTAAGCCTGTGTCGGCAGATCCGAGTCTTGATTATTATCTCCATCTTGTGCTCCAACATATTTTCTCCAAGCTATGCTCCATCAAAATTGCACCTGAATTCACATAAATATATCATTAGCAGTATCAACATTCAAGTTGTGATTATTATCCTTATAAATAGAATATTAACACATATAATGGTGCAATATCATATATGTATAGGGTATAAAATGTGTATAATTAATGACTTATCATCCATCCAATAGCAGTCTTGTGGTCTCTCAAAACATTAACTAATTTCTCTTCCTGAGTAGCAGTGAGGCTACTAGAGATGATCACTGGAAGATT